>JAVSCE010004203.1:0-207592 GCA_032199065.1 Smutsia gigantea | reverse complement strand
CCATTGTGGAAAGCAGTATAGAGGTTCCTCAAAAAACTCAAAATAGAAATACCATTTGACCCAGGAATTCCACTCCTAGGAATTTACCCTAAGAATGCAGCAGCCCAGTTTGAAAAGGACAGATGCCCCCCTATGTTTATTGCAGCACTATTTACAATAGCCAAGAAATGGAAGCAACCTAAGTGTCCATCAGTAGATGAATGGATAAAGAAATGTGGTACATATACACAATGGAATATTATTCAGCCATAAGAAGAAAACAAATCCTACCATTTGCAACAACATGGATGGAGCTAGGGTATTATGCTCAGTGAAATAAGCCAAGCCGAAAAAGACAAGTATCAAATGATTTCACTCATATGTGGAGTATAAGAACAAAGGAAAAAAACTGAAGGAACAAAACAGCAGCAGACTCACAGAACCCAAGAACGGACTAATAGTTACCAATGGGAAAGGGACTGGGGAGGATGGGTGGGAAAGGGGAGCGATGGGGAAAAAAGGGCATTACGATTAGATCTTAATGTTGGGGAGGTACGGGGAGGGCAGTACAACTCAGAGAAGACAAGTTGTGATTCTATAGCATCTCACTACGCTGATGGACAGTGACTGTAATGGGGTTGGTGGGGGGGACCTGATGAAGGGGTAGTTTAATAATCGTAATATTGCACATGTAATTGTAAATTAATGATAATAAAATAAATTATATTAAAAAAATAATAAGCTAAGAGGTTATAAATCAACACATGGGATTCTTTTCCTATTCATCTTGATAAAGAGCCATTGACTTTGTATCCTTTGCACAGAAATTATATTCTGCTGTGTATGAAATAATGAAATGTGGAGGGTAATCATTGAATTAGATGATATGCCACAAAGAACGACTGGTTCAGAAATTTAGGTAGCTGTTCATGATTTGACCAAGGTAACACTGGTTTTTGAGAGCTATTATCTATAATCAAATACATTTCCTAATGAGCCGTTGGATGAGATGATCATAGGTGAATCTTTCACAGTACCACTGAATGTCTTTAGTTGTTTTCCACGTTTATATATTGGGAAGTCTTGAGGACGATACATGGCATACTGTATGACTCTTAAAATCTGATAGTTGCCCAAATAGTCCCATTTAAAATTATGATTTTTAAATGCAACTGATTTTTGCCAGTTTCAGTAAAGTGGCATGGGAAATTGCTTCTTGAAAACTGTTTTTTACTGTAGCCATTGAAAGGAAATTTATTTTCTCACCCTCGTCTACATTGCCAGTCAAAGGACAATTCCTCTTGTATTGCTATCAACATTCCCCATATCATAAGGAACTTCTTTCTCAGGTCCTCGTAACTGTACCTTCTAAATGTTAATTAGCTAATACAATCTATTATTCAATTAGTATATTTTTTTGTATCATTAATATACAATCACATGAACAACATTATGGTTACTAGATTCCCCCCATTATCAGTTCCCCACCACATACCCCCTTACAGTCACTGTCCATCAGCGTAGTAAGATGCTATACTTGTCTTCTCTGTGCTATACTGCCTTCCCTGTGCCCTCCCCCCACATTGTGTGTGCTAATCATAATGCCCCTTATTCCCCTCTCCCTCCCTTCCCACCCATCCTCCTCAGTCCCTTTCCCTTTGGTAACTGTTAATACATTCTTGGGTTCTGTGAGTCTGCTGCTGTTTTGTTCCTTCAGTTTTTCATTGTTCTTATACTCCACAGATGAGTGAAATCATTTGATACTTGTCTTTTTCCGCCTGGCTTATTTCACTGAGCATAATACTCTCTAGCTTCATCCCTGTTGTTGCAAATGGTAGGATTTGTTTTCTTCTTATGGCTGAATAATATTCCATTCTGTATATGTACCACATCTTCTTTATCCAGTCATTTACTAATGGACACTTAGGTTGCTACCATTTCTTGGCTATTGTAAATAGTGCTGCGATAAACATAGGGGTGCATATGTCTTTTTGAAACTGTGCTCCCGCATTCTCAGGGTAAATTCCTAAGAGTGGAATTCCTGGGTCAAATGGTATTTCTATTTTGAGTTTTTTGAGGAACCTCCATACTGCTTTCCACAATAGTTGAACTAATTTGCAGTCCCACCAGCAGTGTAGGAGGGTTCCCCTTTCTCCACATCCTCGCCAACATTTGTTGTTGTTTGTGTTTTGGATGATGGCCATTCTCACTGGTGTGAGGTGATATCTCATTGTGGTTTTAATCTGCATTTCTCTGATGATTAGCGATGTGGAGCATCTTTTCATGTGCCTGTTGGCCATCTGAGTTTCTTCTTTGAAGAAGTGTCTGTTCAGATCCTCTGCCCATTTTTTAATTGGATTATTTGCTTTTTCTTTGTTGAGGCACATGAGCTCTTTGTATATTTTGGATGTCAACGTCTTATCAGATATGTCATTTATGAATATATTCTCCCATACTGTAGGATGCCTTTTTGTTCTGCTGATGGTATCCTTTGCTGTACAGAAGCTTTTTAGTTTGATATAGTCCCACTTGTTCATTTTTACTTTTGTTTCCCTTGCCTGGGGAGATATGTTCATGAAGAAGTCACTCATGTTTATATTCAGGAGATTTTTGCCTATGTTTTTTTCTAAGAGTTTTATGGTTTCATGACTTACATTCACGTCTTTGATCCACCTTGAGTTTACCTTTGTGTATGGGGTTAGACAATAATCCAGTTTCATTCTCTTACATGTAGCTGTCCAGTTTTTCCAACAGCAGCTGTTGAAGAGGCTGTCATTTCCCCATTGTATATCCATGGCTCCTTTATCATATATTAATTGACCATATATGCTTGGGTTAATATCTGGACTCTCTATTCTGTTCCACTGCTGTGTGGGTCTGTTCTTGTTCCAATACCAAATTGTCTTGATTATTGTGGCTTTTTAGTAGAGCTTGACGTCAGGGAGCATAATCCCCCATTTTGTTCTTCCTTCTCAGGATTTCTTTGGCTATTCGGTGTCTTTTGGGGTTCCATATGAATTTTAGAACTCTTTGCTGTAGTTTGTTGAAGAATGCTGTTGGTATTTTGATAGGGATTGCATTGAATCTGTAGATTGCTTCAGGCAGGGTGGCCATTTTGACAATATTAATTCTTCTTACCCAAGAGCATGGGATGAATTTCTATTTGTTAGTGTCCTCTTTAATTTCTCTTAAGAGTGTCTTGTAGTTTTCAGGGTATAGGTTTTTCACTTCCTTGGTTAGATTTATTCCTCAGTATTTTATTCTTTTTGTTGCAATTGTGAGTGGACTTGTTTTCCTTCAATTAGTTATCTTTTTTAAAAGTCTGTTTTATAAAAAGCCCTCTGCAACTTGCTGTTTGAGAAGTAAAGTGAAAAAAATAGTTGCTTAATATATGGAATAGAAACACATGAAAATTGAAATAATGTATTAAACTGACAATATGAAGTATACTAATATTGGAGGTGGAGGAGAATGCAGGCAGAACATACATGACTGTCCAGTGCACAGAGTGAACCAAGCCATGCAGGTGCAGAGAAGGGCACAGTGGGTAGGAGGAGTCTGGGCAGCTTCACAAAGGAGAGACATCAACAGGCTATGCACAGAATGGGGGAGCAGAGGGTAAGGATGGCCAGCATGCATGGGAGTGCTCAGTAAAAAACCTGGGCAGGGAAGAAGTTGTATTTGGGGCCAAGGACAGGGCAAGTGTGGGTGTGGTCAAAAGTGAAAGGAGGGAAAGAGCAAGCCTGGGAAACTGAGGTTGGAGTCAGCTCAGAACAGGTCTTGAATGTAAAAACAGAGATGAGTTTGGAGTTCATCTTCTCTGTACTAGACATGATTCATTCATTTACCAAATATTTCTGGAGTGCTGGGTAGGTTCCCAGGAGCTGATCATGCAGCAATGACTAAGATGTTCACAGTCCCTGCTGTCCTGGAGCCTTCACTGTAGAAGGGAGAAGATACAAGATAAAACAGAAAACAAATCAGCAAGACCATTTTGGATAATGACAATCACAGTGAAAGTAATAGAACAGGATGATAAGATGATGACTGAGGGCTGGGGACTCAGTTGGATCTTATTTTATTGAGATATAGTTGACATACAGTATTATACTGGTTTTAGCTGTATACAGCACAGTTGACAATTACATTTACCAAATTACCAGTGATTTCAAATTAAATTACATTTGAAATATTTACCACAATAAATGTAGTTAAAGCCATTTGTCACCATACAAAGATATTACAGTATTAATTGCTCTATTTCATATGCTGTACATTTCTTCCCTGTGACTTACTTATTTTATAGTTGGAAGTGTGTACTTTTTAATCCCCTTCACCTATTTTTGTCTGTCCCCACAACCTGCTCCCTTTTGGCAATTACTGGTTTTCTCCCTGTATTTATAAGTCTATTTCTGTTTTGTTTGTTAATTTGTTCTATTTTTTTAGATTTCACGTATAAGTGAAATTATATGGTATTTGTCTTTCTCTGTCTTACTTCACTTAATATAATACTCTCTAGGTCCATCCATGTTGTCGCAAATGACAAGATTTCATTCTTTTTTATGGCTGAGTAATATTCCATTGTGTATATGTACCACACCTCCTTTATCCATTCATCCATCAGTGGACACTTAGGTTGCTTCCATACCTCAGTTATTGTAAATAATGTTGCAGTAACTGTAGGGGTGCATATATCTTTTTGAATTAGTGGTTTTTTCTTCAGGTAAATTCCCATAAGTGGAATTGCTGGGTTGTATGGTATTTTTAGTTTTAATTTTTAAGGAACCTCCATTCTGCTTTCCATAGTGGCTGTACCAACTTGCATTCCCATCAACACAACATGAAGGTTCCTTTTTTTCTGCACATCCTTGCCAACACCTGCTATTTCTTGTCTTTTTGATATTAGCCATTCTGACTGGTGTGAAGTGATATGTGGATCATATTTTTTTAAAGCAAGAAAATAACACTATATTCATAGCATCATTAGTAATAATAGCCCCTAAATGGAAATAATCCAAATTTCAATCAACTTATGAATGGAAAAATAAAATGTGGCATATTTATACTGTGAAAGATTATTAAGCAGTGAAAAGAAATGAAGTATTGATATGTGCTACAAAATATGTGAACCTTGACTACATTATGTGAAGGGAAAGTAGGATCACTTCACTGCAGAAATACTTGTTTCTCTGAATTGTCGCCATTTCTCTTGTTGTAGAGTCTGCACATGGCCCTGTGGCTAACTTGCCCTCCATGCTCACTCTCTCTGAGACTTCTGCTTTTCACCTGTCACCTTTGCAATTTTTAGCCCTGCCACTGCTTTGGTCAACTCCCCTAACTTCTCACCCTTTAATTTTCCTTCTTAGTCTCCCAGGTATCTGAATTTGCATGTTGACCACCTTGTGATGAGCAGTGGCAATGGTTCTGAATCTTCCATAGATTCTGGTAGCTGAATTAATCATGCATGGTATGTAATAGAATAATCTTCATGTTTTAGCAATTCATTTTTGTTTTGCCAGGATTGGAGCATGATTAAGAGTGCATTCTCTGCAGCCAGGTGGCTTGAATTCAAATCCTGTATCAGCCCTTTCTAGTTATTTAACTTGTACATGTTTTTATTTAAATCCTCAAAGCCTCAATTTTCCTCACTTGCAAAAATGGGTATTTTAATAATAATGACTTCATAAGGTTAGGGGGAAAATGAATCCATGTAAAGTATTTATCAAAATGCCTGGAATAGGCTAAACTTTCAATAAATGCTAGATTGTATATTCACTACTAAAGAGTTTCCTCTTCCTTCCAATTTTTGAAGTAAGTCTTGTCTTCTTTTGCCATTGTTTACTTTTTAGATTAAGAAACATTCCAGAAGTTTCAAAGATCTAGACAACTGTTTAGGATAAAAATAGTTTCCCTGTGCATATATTTTTATTGTTGCTCTTTATGGGAAGGATGTTAATGGGATTAATTTTAACTTATATAGTATCTGAATTTATTTAATAATAAGCTGTATTGTAAAAAGGTTTCAGGTAAAATTGGAAATGGAATCTGTAGTTCCTGAATTGTAGCCACACATACTAATCTGTTGGGGGAAAATGTGATATAAAAGACAGAGAAATAGACTGAGGGTCAAAAAACAGTTCTTGTTTTAGTACTACCATGATTTTGCGGCTGGCCTTGGTCAAGTTCAACTTAATGTAGCTGGGTCTAGTGGAGATTGGACCAAATTTATTCTTTTTATTCAGAGATACCCATATGCCAATACTGTGGGTTGCTGTAACTATAAGTTTAAGCAAATCCATAGTATTAATATAGGCACACCTTCTGGAGCACATTTTCACTCAACAGTTTTGGGAAAGACACATTATTTGAATAATAATAGTAAAAAAAATAGCGTATTTGTAAACAAAATATGTAACTTAAAAGAAATTTGTAATTTATGCCATGGCTCCTGCTCTCAGATATGCTGGAATACATATCAAAACTTTAGATATACTCTGATGGAGGAAATTTGAGAAGTCTCAAGCTTCCAGGACTAAAATTCATTAATTTTACAATGCCTGTTTTTATTGCTATCTTTCTTTATACACCCTCAATAATGTCTTCCATTCAAGATCCCTGGTTATCAAAAAAATAAGTGAAATATTACTTATTCTCACTTACAAAATATACCCCTTTAAAATTGTTTAGTATAAATTACATTTACAAAGTTTTAAAATAAGATATTTAGGGTATGTTATTAACATTCATTTTGTATTTCAGGACATTAAACATGTGATAGTAAATAGAATTAAGTCATTTCTTAAGACCCATTTGTTAGATTTTAAAAATTACAATTAAACAAAACTTACCCATAAAAATATCTTGACTCTACCATTGTACACTTTTAATGAGGAAGTAGTATTCTTTTTTTCAATAATACTTTAGGGAAAAACTACTGTCATTATTTCTTATAATTGAATTGTTGAGTTTTGCTTTAAGCTATTAATAAGTCAGGGTAAGTGAACAATTATAATTTCCTTTTTCAAGGAGAATTTGAATGTTTGTAGCAACTCTCATGAAAACTCATGCAGATAAAATTCTGAACTCTGACCTTATCATCCACATTATTTTAATTGCTTTTTGGATCAAACAAAAAGTTCCAACAGATTCCTATACAATGAGTAATATTTTACTTCATGTTACTTGTAAATTTTCATACTGAATTGAATCTATAGGCACACTGGTAAGAGATTAAACTTCTACAGCAGTTTTCATCCTGAAAATTTGCTTTCTTTTCAAGTAGAAAATACCAGGATAATGGTGCTGGCATAAAAAAAAAACTGTGCAAAGGATACAGAAGATATAGTATATATACACGATGGAATTTTATTCAGCCATAAAAAAGGACATCCTGTCATTTGCCACAACGTGGATGGACCTAGAAAGTATTACTCTCAGTGAAATAAGTCAGGAGGAGAAAGACAATACCATATGATTTCACTTATTTGTGGAATCTAAAAACAAAACATAATGAACCAAACAGTTGTAGACTCACAGACACTGAGAGGTGATTGGTGGTTACCGTGGGGGTGGGGTTGGGGTGGGTGGGCCATGGGCAAGGGGTATAAAAAGGCACAAAACTATCAATCATAATGTTAGTCACAGGAATGGAAGTACAACATTGAGCATATAGTCAATAATTCTGTAACTATCTTTCTATGTCGACAGATAGTAACTGCACTAGCTGGGGTGAGGATTTAGTAATTTGGGTAACGAACCACTGTGTTGTATACTTGGAACCAATATATTGTATGTCAACTATACTTCAATGAAACAATACACTTAAAAAAGTATTATAGGTAACACTGAGACTTTTGTTTTCAAAGAGATAAGTCTTTTAGCCTGACTTACTTGTTTTTTAAAAATACACCAGTATAGAGAAAGCAAAAATTCAAGTCCTTTCCCGGCAGCTATTTATGTAACAGTAGTCACTGTTAAGGTGGGAGAGATTATTTTTTGACTGCAAAACTTACTTGATAAAATTTGTTAAACAAGAAAACATTTCTGGAACAGTTCTTTTCTTCAAATATTATACTCTAATTTTGTACTCTCTCTGAGTGTGCCAGGTTAATGTGTGGGTCTTCATATGCAAAGCAAAATTTTGTATAGTTTTGGATATTCAGTTCAAAGAAGTGTTTTCTGAAATATATAGATTATTGCTGCAAATTTTTTTATATATGTTTGTCCTTAAAATTTCTACCTACCAGAATTTAGTATCTATGACTTCAGATGTGAGGATAAAATGAGATAACATATGTTATCTGTTGAGTATGCATATAGCTATTATTGCCTTAACTCTGCCCTAGTTCTTTGCATGCCTATGGGTAAGCAGACATAAATTTCAAGTTTTTAGAAGCATTTCCCATGAAGCACATTAACTTATCTTCATAAAACATATGCTTAATTGCTAAAGATATATAGAATATATCAAAAAGGATTTTCATGTGTAGAATGCCATCCTTTTCTGTCTTATAATTACATGTTTTAAAACGATGATAATATATTTTCCCCAATAGTAAATTTTTCCATATGACCTACCTAGACCACTGAAAACTGGTTTTTCTACATTGACATTTGAATGATGTCCCCATTTGTCTGATAGATGTACCAGAGTGTTTTAGGGTAGACACACTGGTTTTGCAAATATTGAATCTCCAACTGGAGTTATTTGACTGTTAAAAGTACCAAAAAGTTTATTTCCTAAATAGTAATTCATGGAGAATATGCATGTGTGTCAAGCTTGTAATAATTTTGTTGATTATTGATGGGCTCTTGAATCAACTGTTCAAATTTGAAAAATATTAGAAGATAAGAAGATTCATTTTTACATATAAGATAGTATGCAGGCAGGCAGAACATGATTGGAGATAAAGGTCAGCAGCCATCTGTTCCCCAGTCTTATTTAGAAGAGCAGAAGGTGTGGTGTGTCATGTCCAAGCTGTTTTCAAATGCATGCAACAAAAAAGTGAAATCGTTTGGAAGGTGAATTTTTTGAAATTTCACCTTGAAACAAATTGCTTCCTCAGGTAAACAAAATAATATGGTTAGTTTCTGCTGAGAATTTTCTTCTACAGATTTTGAAAAGTTTTACAGTTCCCTAATCCAGAGGCATGTACCTTAGGCTTAGTTTTGTGAAACAAATTAAAGCAACACAAATATTAAGAAGCATAGAGGTATGAACTCTGTACAATAAACATTATACAGATTAGCCAGTGATTGGTTAGTTTCTCACCTAGAAATTTCATCTACCTGTTCTTTGAATAGAATCATCTTTTCATTTTCAACATCACCAATATTTGTGTTCTCGGGGTATACATGCATCTTTCCAGAATTTTTAAGAACACCCATGTGGGCAATACTTTTGAGCTCTGATGGCAGCAGATAGGCAGCCTTACTAAAGGTTCAAGGTACGTGTGGGTCCTAAAGCACTCAAACATGTAAACATGACAATTCTGTTTAGCTGCATCAACTCTTTTTGGTATTCCTACAGCCAATCTCAATTTTCTCTTTTTATAACAACTCAGTAAGGGGTTTTACCAGAGCAGACAAGCATGAAATTAATTTTCCACAGAAGTTTACTGATGCTGGGAAACTTGCTGGTCAGTAATATTGGTATAAGTCCTATGCTGGCTTGGCCATTTCATTTCCATTTTCTTCTTTTTAATTGCAATGAATTTTATCAACATCAAGTCAACAAAGTATATAATATGCAAAGATTTTAAGAGAAGGGACAAAGGCTTTTTCATATTTAATCTTTTAACTTGTAGCAAGATTTCTAAGTCGCACAACACTCTAGTTTTTCTTGCCTAAATGGCAAGAAAACATAATGATTTTCCTTGTCACTTGCTACACCTGATGTATAGAATGTTGGAAAAGAAGAATAACTAAGTACTGAGACTCCTCTTGGTCTTCAGCAATGGCAAGATTCCTTTTCAGAAATGGCAAAACCTGAATATATTAACTCTAAGTTGGATAATTTCTCTCCCTGTGTTGTTAAGCCTAAAATACCTCCGATGTCTTGCCAGCTTAGTAGATATCTGTTAGATGTAATCGCTGCTTCAAATTCTTTAGAATTATATGCTACCTATTTGAAGGTTATAGATTTTTTGGTTAGTAGGAGAGGTCACCTCTAATCTTGTGGACCTAAGAATGTTCAGTTATTAGCTTCTCTCAGTTCTAAGAAGAACATCTAAAGTAATTACCCAATCAGGGTTACTGTGCTGAGAGAAGTTTGCTTATTCCGAAGACCTGGTCTGGGTAGAGGCTTCTAGAGACTGGTCATCTGGGCTGCTCCTGCACTGCCCTGCTCTTCAGGCGACCTTCCTGTACAACCTCTGCCAAATGCATCACCTCCTTGTCTTGAAAGACTCAGCTTAGCTCTTCCTTTTGCATGGGGCACATCACCAGGGATGTGAGCTCCTGCTGAGTTTCTCACTCCCTGTGGATAACATTTAAAGGAAAAAAAATTCTCCCTTAGTTTCTGAGACTAGTGTGTGTGTTTTGTAAATGGTGTTCCTGTGTATTTTCAGGACAGTGAAGGTTTCACAGATGTACTGCCTCTCCTGCTTGCCCACTATCCCTGAGAGGTAAATGGGGTATATTGTTTGATTTTTTTGCTATTTAAATATGTTTGGTGGCTGAGATACTGGATGTGTAAGAATAGAAAGGTAGACTCTCTGGAAGGATGATGATAACATGGCAGGTAAGGTGAGAGGAGAATCTTCCTGACTTCCAACCTCCCTGCCCCACCCAACAGTTGGGACAGATTTGTACCCTTTACAAATATCTGTAGACCATTTATTAGGTACAAGGCAAAGTGCTAAGTTGAAGGGAACACAAGTCAAGAACAAGAACAAGAACAACAAAAGGCTACGACCCCTTATCCTCAAGTTGCTTATGGACACATTCATAAAAATGTGCAAAGGCATTTAAACCAAAAATATGAGACAATATGAAGCTATACTAATAGATAGCCACTTACAGAACATTTAAGTGTCAGCTTGTTAAATGCTGACAACTGTCTTATGAGGTAGGTACTATTATTCTCAGCATTTCAGAGGATGTTCAGGGAGGTTGAGTAACTTGCTCAAGGCTGTAAGGCTCTTAGAATCAGGGCTGATGGACCAATGAATGAACCAAATGGTTCATCGGGACCAGAGAAAATCTGGCTCAAGCATCAGTGTGCTTAACTGTTAGGCTGTATATATAATTCCCTGTCCTCCCTGTGGGATGCAGAGCAGCAGGGCCTAGGTGTTCTTAGAGAGGAGCAATTGACTGATTCTGTCTGACTGAGGTGTAGAGATGGATTCACAGGGGAGTGAGCAGAGTTTTGAGGAGTGAATAGAGTTTTCCCAAGAAGATAAGATAAACAAAGGGATGGTGGTAGTGGTGGTATCTTCAGGTAGAAAAGTCAAAGAGTGATTTTTTAAAAAAGAAAAAGAATCCAATGAAGTTTGGCATTTCTATATTACAACCTTTAATGGCAGGAAGAAGTAGGGAATAAAGTTGGAGAGGGAAACAGGGCTGAGTTCTGAAGGGTCTTGTAGACTATAAGAAGATAAGGATGTGGATTATGGAGAGCATCTCTTGGGGGTCTAAACCAAGAAAACAAAAAAGACTCCAAGTATTTCCATAAGGAGGGCCTTAATCTCAACGGTTAATGGTGGTGTTGAAAGCCAACAAGGGATAGTGAGGTGATCCAGATACTAATCACAGCAGGAAGCCATGAGTTCCCTAGGTTGGAGGTACAAAGTAAGGCATGGTACTGGACCCCAGGACTCAGAATTACTGATGGGGGCTGGATCCATTTGAGCTTGAGATTTTGGAGAGGGAATGCAGCTATTGCCAGAGATGCTACTGAGTCATGAGAGAAGGAGCTTGTGGGGAGAAATAGTCCTCCACCCTCTGGCCAGTGTCTCCTTTTGGACAGACCACAGAACCCTGGGAAATGCTCCTAAGGAGTCAGCCCTCACTGCCTGCCATACAGAGAAGGGAAGGGAAGGCATGAATGAATCTAAGCGGACAAAAGACCTAGCACCAGCAAGGACAGAAAGAAGGGTTGCCCTGCACGACTGTAGCATGTTAGATGTGTAGTGGGCTACAATTTGGAATATAGATTTAAGAACAAAGTAGTGCAGTCACAGAGGTCATTTGGAATGCTGTTGCATTTGGCCGGGCTTACTAAAGACTAGAATTAAATTATGATCTACAGGAATAGACGGGTCCCTCTCATGACTTCATCGTAGGGAAAGATTTCATAAACAAGACACAAAAATCACTAACCCTAAGTGAAGAGATAAGTATAATTACATTAAATTGAACATTCCATTTATCAAAAGACAATGTAAAAAACTGCAAATGGAAGTTACAATATGGGAGAAGATATTTGTGACACATAGAACTAATGAATCATTCATTTTGAGGATAACATTGCTACAAATCAATAATAAAATGAAAAACAACCAAATAGAAAAATGCACAAAAGGCATGAACTTGTATTTCGCAGTAGAGAACACATGAATGGCTGGTAAACATATAAAAAGTTGCTCAATATGAATAAATAGAGAAATGCAAAGCAAACCACTCTGGGATACTGTTTGCACTAATGAAATTGGCAAACTTTAGAAAGTTAGATGATGCCAAGAGCATTGAGGATACTGAGAAATGGGAAGTCTTCCTCACAGGTTCTGGGCGTGTACATGGGCTTAACCACTTGACAGTATGGTATTGTTTTGCCCATGCCTTAAAGATACACTTGTATACGTGCAACAATATATCTGTAAAATAGTGACCATTGTTTGTAATAATAAAAGTAAAAGCAGTAAAACAATAAAACAGCCAGAAGGTACTTAAAGGCCTATTCTTAGATGAACAAATATGTGGGTGTTACTTTCATACAATGTAATTATGTGTAACAGTGAAAAGGAATGAGCTCTATATAGTTGACATGCAAAGATGGTCACATATTGAAACTATAAAATTGAAAAAATATGCTAATCATAGAAGTATATATACATTATGTTATTTTTAAAGTTCCAAATATACATAACAATATGCTGTGTACAGATATGTATGTATGTCTGTATGAATAACTATGACAAACAGTTATATTCACAGACTGTGGGAAGGCATGCAGGAGGAATTTCATAATTTTCTGTTTCTTAAGGTGCATGGTGGGAACACATATGCTTGTTATGAGATTAATTATTCTTTACTCTTTTGTATTTATTATAATATTTCATAACAAAAGCAAGTTTAACAAAGAAGGGTTAAAGCAGGAGATAAAATAGAATCAATGTCATGGAAGGCTAGGAACAAGAAGAAACTTGACATTTTAGGGGGTTCCATATGGACAATGACTGCAGTGTTATATTCTATAACAAAGCAATATTTTCCTCTTCACTGAATCATAAACACTTCAATTAAAATATAAGCTTTTTGAGGAGAGGTATTATATCTCTTACCTTTTTATGTTCCTACATGTTAGCAAAGCTCTAGTATATGTACATGGATTAGGATAATAGGGTCCTGGAGGGGAATTAGTTAGCCCCTCTCCTACCTGCCTCCCTTTCCTCCTGTGACGGGTGGAGAGGGGAGAAATCTCCCTAATGGAGGGAAGAACATAGGTGAAGTGGACTCCAGCTCATTCTAGCTTTGTCATTTCATTGATCAGATGTGTCTGACCTTAAACAATTCACTTGGCCTCCTTGAATAACCAGTTTTCTCAACTGCTGATTGAAGAGGTTGGACCAGTAGCTTCCTTACAGTTTTAAAATTATAAGGCTGATGATGCCATTATAGAGATGGATTCATCTACAGACTTCCCACTTTTGTGCACATAAACAGTGGTTTCTGTGCTTGAAACCCATAGTCACAACCTGTCTTTTTTGCATTACTGATAGCAGAGAGTTTTTATTCTATGTGTGATTGCTGTGCATCAAAAGGATGGGTCTACTGTAATTTCTCAACTGTCAACCTGAATGTTTTTAGGAGTCTGTGTGTCCTTGAAATGCTTTATCTCCCTTGTTGGTACCGTGCACAGAAAAAAAGAGAACATGTGGTTCTTCCTTAGGAGTCTGGGGCACTTCATTTTGATTGGCATTTAAGTATTGACTTGTAAACCACATCATCAGTTGGCGAATTTATTTTTTAAATGCATTTCATCGAAATCTTGCAGAAATAACCTACAAATCCAGTTCATTTTTCTGTTTCTGTCTGATGCCAAAAAGCAGAATGATCCAACAACCATAATTTTGTGAAGTTGCATTGGTATTCATCTCTAAATAACATTATCCATAATTTTCACTGTACTTATTTTAGGGACATGAATTTGACATTTATAATTGTTGTTGTAAGTCATGAGGATAAGCTTCCTATGGCAAAAATATTTATCATCTTTCAGCATATTTATGTACAGAAATATTCTAATATAATAGTGAAAGACATGATCCTAAAGGGGATGTTAGCAGAATCAGTATTTATAAAGGGGACATTTGGCACTAAATAAGATTCAAGAGATTGTGGTTGGGATGATCTTGCCATTGCTTCCTGTTGTGAGGCATTTGGTCAACCTTTTTTATATTTGGGGACTGCTAGGCTTCTATTTTTACCCATATGTTCTCCATTGTCTTCATTATAACCTTTATCCTTTACCTAAAAATTAGCAAAATCATGTTCCCTCCTTAGTTCCTGAACAGGGAATTCCTTTAGTGTTTAAGGTGGGCATGGTTCTGGAAGATTCAAGTCCAGCTTTCCAGGTTGGCATCAGTTTTCAGAGATGCATCCTCATGTTACCATTGTGCTTACATGATTCCAGTGTGGTATTTCTTGGCGTAGAAATATTATTATTCAAATTCAGCCGTACTGAATGAAAACAGTTATGTTTTGTTTTTATGAAACAAGTGGCCTACCATTATTTCTAGGCTACTGTGTGGCCATAAAAAACTGATTATATGTGTGAGGCTATATATTGCTTCAAAAACTGTTGTGATGAAGATCTATGAATTTACTCCTTCCTTCATTCAAAATATTTTCAGTCAGTATCTACCTAGTGTCAGCCATTATGGGTATTTGAAAACTGGGAGCAGGAATAGACAAGTTGCCAAAGCTATTCTTAGAGCAATCAGAATTTGGAAATGAAGATGCATTCTTTTCTGAAAGTGTTCTCAATAGTCAAGATTTTTACTCCAGCATAAGTACACAGAAATGGTGAAAAACAGTCACACCCATGGGGCAATTTTATAAAAAAAAAAAACCGAGTCAAGTTAAGCCACCAGGACAGGACAGATTCTCTAATTGTTTTAACTAGTTCTAGAAAAGTGATGATCTGAGTGACAGCTGTGAAAATAAAGACATGAGAATGTTAATATGCTAGAGATGAGTGTTCAGAGATGTGGCTTTATTTTTTCTATGAATAACTAGAAAGGAGTGATATACAAAACTTCACTTATAGGTAGTTGAGGAATTCGCATTTTATTTCCTAAATTTTCAAAATTGTAATTGCTTTAAATCCAAGAGATTGTTGCAAGAATGAGTATGACTTCTGAAGTCATATTACTTGGGCTCACACCTCTGCATCATGACCTTGAGCAAACAGATTACTTCTTTATGTTTTAGTTTCTTCAAATGGGAGTAATGATGGATATTTAAACAGTATCTCATAGGGCTGTTGCATTAGAAAATGAGGTAATGCATGTGAAGCCCTTCATACAGTTTCAAGGATAGAGTAAACATGTATCAAGTTGTTAGTAATTATTATAATTCACAACATACTTTAATTTGAGGCAATTAAAACATAGAGGCAGACATGGAAGAGAGCCATTGAAGGAATTATCTCCATTATGTTTTTGAGAAAAGTTTATTTAGAGTAATAGGGTGCTCACTACTCCATAAGCATCCTATTTCCTTTTGAATAGTTATAATCATTAGAAAATTCTTTCCTGTTGAGTCAACATCTGTGATGTCTAACTTGCACCTATTGTTTCTGCCATGTGGAGTTCATAAAGCATTTGCACTTTCTTCCACCTGGCAGCCTTTCAAATACAGTATTTAAAGACATCTCATTTTCCATATGTTTTCTCATTTCTACGATAAATCTTCTAAATTGTTAGGTTTATGTTATAATTCTCCATTTATCTGAAGACACCATAGGCTAACATCTTTCTTGCCTACCTCCAAAATAAAGTTTGAAAAGCAGCTAAGGGGACCAAGAGACTCAATTCTGACCAATGAGATGTACAGAGAATTCAGCTGGAGACTTTTTGGGTCGGCATTTAGTTTCCTAGTAAAAGTGATCATCCTAACTGTCTTTGTTTATTCTCTTATCTCTTTCTTCCTGTGTTGAGTGAAAACATGATTACTGGGACTGCAGCAGCCATATTGCAACCTTGAACTGATGAGTTTGAGGGCAAAGAGTCAGCAAGCTATAGCCACAGGAATGGAATAATGAAAAAGAGCCTAAGACTTGTTCAGTAGTTGAATCAGTGTTGCAACCATTTATCTCAGTTATTCTGATAATCAGATAATAACTATTTATATTATTGAAAGCCAGTGATTCTCAAACTTTAGCATGCATCAGAATCACTTACAGGGCTGGTCAAAACATAGATTGCTGGGCCTTAACTCTGGAGTTCCTGACTGTATAGGTCTGGAAAGGGGCTTAAGAATTTGCATTTCTAACAAGTTCTCAGGTGACACTGATGTGGTGGTGGGGAGCACCCTTTGAGAACTCCTGGTCTGAAACTCTGTTAATATGATCTTATTTTCCTTGAAGTTTATGGCCTTCTTTAATTAATATAACTAATATAAAAGTGAAAATCACTGTTTGATTTTGAATTCCTATCTTAAAGTTTTCATCAATATTCAGAGAAGTATTTCTAAAATTCTTTACCACTGTAGAGTCCCTTTATTAGACCATCTACACTTCTATACCAGCTAGCATTGTTATGTTAATTTCTCTTTAGCAAAGCAATCATCGGTCTATGGGACACTTACTGAAATTTCATTATGTGTAAACCATCTTGAGGATTCAAGGAATGATGAAATATTGCCACTGCCCCCAAAGAGTTTACAATCTATATAGAGGTGGTACACAGAGATACAAAAGAAACCACTTTCTGTTTCAGATATTACTATTTCCAAAGAGTTTTCAAATATATTAGCAAAGTCAGTAACTAATGTGAGGTAGACATATATTATCATCCATTTTACAGAAAAACTAAAGTGTAATTAGTTAGGTAATGAATCTAAAGAAAATCCAAACTAACAAATAAGAGATCTAGGAATTTTAACTCCTAACTCAGTGCCCAACACATCAGACAAATATTTGTAGTCAATTTACCATTTCCATCTCTCTTTTCAGGAATAATATAAAATAAAATTAGCTTTTCTGTTTTATGATACTTTGTTGGTCATAAATTGACTTTCAACCAACCTGAATGACAACTAGATGTTTAAAAATTTTCTCTAAGGACCTCTTTTTAAAAGTAATTTTTCAACTGATGAGAGATGTTCAGAATTGCTGGGAACCATTGTAATTTTGCACAAAGGTGCCCAGCTGAGTTGAGAAGTGGAGTGAAATCCTAGCCATGTGCCCTGACATGGGACTACCTCCATTCAGAAAGAAGGGGACATTTTTTAATCAATTTCAAGACAGAGGGAGTCAAAACTCTCTAGATACTCATTTCCCACAATGTCAAGAAAATACCAAAACTTTCCCCTGGAGCCATATGCCATTTTGGAAGGAACATGGAGAAGGGAATGAATCTTAAAGGAAATTTTAACTTTGAGTTGACTGAATATTTACTCAAAAGAGATTATTTAAACTAGAAGAGATAACGCAAAGTTTGATTTTAAATTTAAGTCTTCCATCTTCTCTGTTGCCTGCCTCCCCCTACATTCCATTGAGACAGGGACCCTGGGGTTAGACAGAGTAGGGTGAGGGCCTCTGGAAAAAGCAAGGCAGGATATTTGCAGTCAGAGCAATGTAACTACATGCAAGAAAACTCCTTACCAAAACTCTGTGTTAAACATTAAGCTCTAGGGTCATTCTTCAGTAAGATCAGTTAATGTTCCCCAGATAAGGAAGAGTAGCACATGTTTTTATTATGCTAATCATTTGTAATCATGTGTAAGATTCACTTTAGCATGCTAAAAGGCCCAGGCCTATGTGCTGTCTTTCCTCTTTCAGACCTGATGAGGTGATTTTACAAACTGGGCAACTGATTTAGCATGCACACCCAGCTGTAAACAACATATTAAAAGGCAAGAAAGATTCTACCTTAAAGATAAGACTGCATTTTAACACCCAGGAAGTTTAAGAAGTAAGATTTTTAACTTACTCTTTAGCAAACAGACAATACCTCGGCCCACCTTGGCGGCTGGGCAGGCCGCCTTTTGATATGCTCCTAGACCAGGACACCGGTATCCCAGAGAGAAATCAAGGTGGGAAATTCCTTATGTTAAGTTATTTCTAAATATTCAGACACCACTTAACAAGTCCACACCCCTAAGCCTTTTTTTCATGTTCTCGAAAAATCCTCATCTGCCAATAAAACCCCTAGACAATGCACCACCCCTGACTCTCTTGTCCTCTCCTGGAGTGAGCCAGGAGCTCTGTCCTTTCACTTTATCTCTAAATAAAATCCTGTACCTTGCTCTCCTACCTTAAGTGTTTGTGAAGCTCATTCTTTGGCTTCGTGAACAAGAACCCCGGCATCACCATCATTAGGGATGTGGACTCATTAGGAAGTTGTTGGGTTTTAGAGAAGTAAATGAGCTACTGTTTTGTGTTTGTTTTTAATACATCTTAATTGTGGAGTATGAAATTCAGCTTCATCACATTTGTAAAATCTGCCACCTGTTCCAAAGAGTAACAATTAATTCCAATAGGCATTTATTCATGATACCACGTAACATGTACAAAGTATAAGTTCTTGCCCTGGAATTGCTTACAATCCAAAATAGAGAAAACTGAGATTGATATAAACATTTCTGAATATAAGTAAAGTAATTCTGAGTTCATTACACAGTTAGTGATATCATTCATTTGCACAATTAAATTGTATGCAATCTTTTCCTTATCTTTCTCTATTTTAGACATTTTAAAATTCATGAAATATAGCCATAAATACAATAACTTTCCAGTTTTAAAGAATTTTAGTTAGTATATTATAAAGAAGTGTGGATTAAGAACCCTGCAGTATAAAGAGAACAACTGCCTTTTTTAGTATGTTATTTTAGGGGAAAAAAATCAAAATGTAAACTTAGTTTCTGTTCCAGGCTGGAATTCTAATGGAAGAAAGCTATTTTCTATATGGTATAATTTGCATAGTAATATTTTTCCTTTTTCTGATTATTGAAATTCAACCATTAGTGATTCATTCTCAAGGTGCAAGCATGGTGGCCTTTCTTTAGGCCTTTTAAAATGCAAATACACATGGAAGAGTGCCACCAAATTACGTTCTTTACAATTTAGAGTGGTTGCAAATATCAGATGGATTCTTTTTCATCATAACAACATAAATGTTTTTAGGTGTTTGGCGTGAAATACACAAAGTAAGACATTAAAAGTTGGAGGGGGAAGGCAAATTTTCAGAGAAATGAATGGAGAGATGTGCTAAAAACAGTATCGTACTTCACCATCACTGCTATAGCCACTTCCATTTTTCATTCTATACACATATACATGCCAATTGCTATAATGACCACACTATCTCATGAACTGAACAAAAGAGAGCACGTTCTGAAAGGATTCTGACTGGCATATGGTGACTCTGTTAGAACTTTGGACCATGGAGTCCTTTATCGTTCCTCTGCTTCAAACCTCAGATGATAAGGGAAGACAGAGGAGTGAGCAGGTATTTACACACAACCCCAGAAGATTTTGGGGCCAAGATTTGGGGCCAGTGTTGTCTGTTGGTATGTCACTGGGCAAAACTAATCATAAGGCTTCTTCTAGATGCCAGAAGTCTGGGAAAAGGAGGTTGTCCATGTCCCCAGGAGGAAAAGTTGATAGTTTGGTGAACATACAGCACTGTTCTGTCACTGTTAGCTTTCAGATAGTAATAGGAATATCATCTCAAGGCAAAAAGTCTTTAGTGTTTGATGTAGAACAAACATTTGCTTGGTGGTACATAGATTTCCCAGGGTGGGGCAAGCCACTTAATAGTCATGTATAACAATCCTCATCTATAGTAAATCAATAAGCACTGATTGAGTTCCTGCTGTACCAAATATGTAAAATCATCACTGTTAACACTTATTGACAACATACTGTATGTGAAACTCTGTGTTGTCTATACTTAAACATACAATTAAATACGGTAAGTAAATCAGGAACAGTTTCATCTTGTGTGGTTAGAATCAGTAGGCCAGTAAAAGTCAGTTAAAACAGGGCATACATAATGGGGACATTTTCATTTTTAGCTCAATACATATGAATGTCCTTTTCTTATGTAGGGTAAAGATCTTCCTTGAGATATGAGTGTTCATTGCCATCTTTTTTGCATAACCCATGATGCATAATCTATCTGGAGCACACAGTATTGTTTATCTGTCCAACAGCTACTCCATGCTGCCCAGTTTTCTTTTTCCCCTGGCGGCCTCCCCTTTCCCAAATGAGCTGGGTGATTCTCTACCTTGTCAGCAAATAGTTGAGGTATATAACCTGCTCCTGGCCAATAAGACACAAAAGAAACTGAGAGCTTCTTTGAAAAGTGTCTTTGCTCTTAAAAAGCAATGCAAAAGAGATCTAAGGGTCCCTTTCCAGCTTTTGGCTATGGATTTATGAGCTGCAGTGGCTCCATGAAGAAAGGTTGCCCATTAAACTATAAATGGTTGGACAAAAAGATGGAAATGAAATAGGATGACTTAATTAAGTTGCTATGTTAAACAACCTGGAACTTTTCTACCTGAGGTCTAACTGGAATAACAATTCTGTTATGCTTTTGCATTTCAAGTAGAATTTCTGTTATTTCCAGCCCAAAACATCTTAATTAAAACACCACAGTTCTTGTTTTGAGTTTCTTTAGCTGGCAATGAGACATTAAAGACATTAAGACATTCCATGTGAACAGTCTTTCCAGATTGTTATGATTTTTCCAATCTTTTACAACAAGCTCACACCTAAATCAAAAGCGGGTGTTTTGTTTGTTCATTTGTTTTTAAGGAACTCAATTTTTTTTCTTTTTCCAGTTTTATTGAGAAATAATTGACATACATCACTGTATCAGTTTAAGGTGTACAGCATGGTGCTTTGATTTCCATGTATTGTGAAGTGATGACAACAATAAGTTCACCTAACCTTAATCTTCTCATGTAAAAACAACAAAAATAAAAAAAAATAAAAAAAAATTTATTCTGGTGAAAATGCTTAGGATTTATTCTCTCAACATTTTTCCTGTGTATCCTACAGTAGTGTTAGCTATAGTTGTCTTATTGTACATTGCATCCCTAGGAGTTATTTACCTTTTACCTGGAAGTTTGTACCTTATGACCATCTTCCTCTAATTCCCCCTCCCATTACCCTCTACCTTTGGTAATCAAGAATCTGGGCTCTTTTTCTATGAATATGTTTTCTTTTCTTTAAATTCCAGATATAACTAAGATCATACAGTATTTGTCTTTCTGTTTCTGACTTACTTAACATAATGCCTTCAAAGTCCATCCATGTTGTTGAAAACATAGGATTTCTTCATTTTTTATGGCTGAATAATATTGCATACATATATATCACTTCTTATCCATTCATCTATTGATGGACACTTAGGTTGTTTCCATATCTTGGCTATTATAAATAATGCTGCTATGATCATGGGGGTGTAATATCTTTTATAATTAGTGTTTTGGTTTATTTTGGATAGATTCCCAGAAGTAGAATTGCTGGCTCATATGGCAATTATATTTTAATATTCTGAGGATCTTCCATACTATTTACCATAGTTGACTGCATCAATTTACATTCCCACCAACAGTGCAAAGGGTTCCCTTTTTTCCATATCCACACCAGCAGTTGTTATATCTTGTGTTTTTGATGATGGCTATTCTAACAGCCATGAGGTGCTATCTCACTGAGATTTTAATTCACATTTCCCTAATGACTAGTGATGTTGAGTGTCTTTTCATGTACCTGCTGGCCAATCATATATCTTCTTTGGAGAAGTATCTATTTAGTCCTTAGACCATTTCTTAATTGGGTTGTTTGTTTTTGTCATTGAGTTGTCTAAGTCCTTTGTAGATTTTGGATATTAACCCCTAGGTTAAGCACGGGAATCAGAGCACTGGATGGAGCTCTTTATATAGTGACTCAGTCAATAATAGCTTGTTGCCTGCAGGTGTGGGAGCAGTAGCCCAGCAGGAGGCCAGTTACATCATCAAGTAATTTAGGGTCAGGTGAGGATCCTGGCCATAGCAACTTCCATTTTTCTCCACAGATGCAAAGAAAACTCATCATCTGATAGTCTTTCTCAAATAAACATAATAAAACCAACCAGCTCTTAAGTTCCTTTCTTGACTTCTCAATTCTTAATGATGTGATCATTTTTCTAGTCCTCGGGGCACAAAACCTTTGAGATATCTTGAAGAAATCCCTTTCCTCTGCATAATTGCTACATGTTGTTAATTAGGTCTCAGCAATGTTTCCTTTTAAACATCTTTATATTCCATTTTCATGACTGTTATCATTGTTTCTACTCTGATGATCCGTTACCTATGTTTTCCACTGCCTCTGAAGTGCTTTCTACAGCTCCACTATTTTCTGGTTCTAAGTCACCTTACTAATTTGTTATATCAGATCAATCTTCTTGCTGTAATTTTGATCACTGTGGCCCCCCCCTCAACACCTCTGAAATGAAATACGAACTGCCCAGGGTAGTAATCATAGCACCTACCCAAATTTCAAGTCAATTCTTTTACCTTCCTCCATGCACTGTATGTTCTGGGTAAAAGGTCCACCACTCCTCATACTTATCTTCCTTCACTATTTCACCTTATATATTCCTCCTTCTTCTGACTGCTGGACTCATAGCACACTTAAACGTTTATCTAGAATGACCTGCCTTCATGAAGTCTCTCCAGATCTCACTACCTTTTGAACTCTATGTGGTAACTGATGTCTCTTCTGGTATCACAGACTGCCTATATGGTGTTTATTGGTATATTGTCAAATTGCTCTTTTAAAGCAGGAACTATGTAAGATTCTTTACCATGGAAAGGCTTTTACCATGGAGGTAAAGGCTTATTAATAGTTCAGTTCAGTTGCTGAACTGAAAAGGTGGGATGGTTGTTTCCAGTCAGATGGAAGCATGTAAAGAGAGAGGGAGTGAGGGTCATACTAAGCTAACATATCTGCTAACTCCAAACACAGCACGTCTTTTGGTGCGTTGGCTATATTTCTCTTTTCATTTCTTTGTTCTTGGCATTCGCTCACCTTGGTTTGCTTTCTCTGTTAGCTTGATGAGCAAGTTAACTACTTGGGAATACACACGTGAACAGAACTGGCATCTGTGAAACTCAGCAACTGGTTCAGAGGACAAATATTCTGCTCCTTAGCATTTTCTTTCTAAAGTACAGTGTGTGTGGGGGGTGGTCACTATTGGTTGTTCTTAGAGCTTCTTTAGAGAACATATGGAATGGCAAATTACCAATATCTCCCACACAGTCATCAACATTAGTATTCCTAATGATTTTGTCAATAGTAATTATTAAAGACAATATGACAGGGCATTTTATCCTTTCTCCCTGTGTTTGCATTTACCAGTTATTTGGCCTCCATAGCATTCTGAAATCCCATGAAAAACAGTGCCTTAGCGACTTCTTATTTCAGCTTATCTTACAAATTGTGGCTCAGCTGTTGTTAGAAGGCAGGTTTATTTTGTGTTTTGCAACTTAAAATGTGGTCCTTGGATCAGCAGCCATTAGAAATGCAGAATCTCAGGCTCTACTCCGGACCTACTGGATCAGAACTGGAACTTTAACAACATCCCTAAGTGATTCCTGTGGACAGTAAAGTTTGAGAAACACCCCTCTTACCTCCTACAGTAGGACAACAGAGGGTGCGGTGCGTTTTCATCCCGAGTATTGTGTGTGTGGTGTGTATGTGTGAGAAAGGAGAGAGAGAGACAGAGAGAGATGTGGGTCTCAAAAGTGGTGAGCACTGGGGTTTTGTGGAGGTGGGACTTCCCTGCTCATCGGCAGCCGCTTCGCAGGATCCTTTTCATCTGCACTCTGAGGCTGGAGAGTAACTATTAAAAAAAAAGAAAGAAATTAAGAAAGAAAGAAAGTGTCCGTGTGTGTGTGTGTGTGTGTGTGTGTGTGTGTGTGTGTGTGTGTGTGTGTGTGTGTGTGTGTGTGTGTGTGTGTGTGTGTATGGGGTGGGGGGGCTATTGTCAGGTAACCACCCAACCCAGGGAGATCAGGACCTAAACACAAAGGGGAAGCCCCTTCCCTGAGCCTCGAAGCCGCTCACTCGAGCTCCTTTCCAGCGTCTGGAGTTTCTGCACGCGTTTCTCCTGCTCGCGCTTCCCCTCAGCGCCCACGAGCCGCTCACTCCGTGAGCCGGCGCCTCGCCTCCCCGCGCGTCCTTGCTTCGCGGCGCGCCCTCCAGCCGGCCGGCTCCTCCCTCGCGGCTCGCACCTCTCCCGGCCGGCTGCACCTGAGGCAGGCGCGGGCGCGGCGCGACGGAGGCACGCTGACGGCCACCTCCAGCCCGCGCCGGGGCGGCACGCGCGGCGCTCCGGGGACCGTTCTCCGCGCGGCCGCTGCTCACGCCGCGGGCGGACCAGCCGCCCCGAAGCTGCGGGCGGACGGCCGTGCGCCCCCGGGGCCCGCCAGCCCGGGCAGCCGCTCCTCCGGATGCCAGGGCCGGGGCGCCGGGCGGCCGCCAGCAGGAGGATGAAGGGCTCGGCGGGAGGAAGGAAAGAAAGGCTCCTGGGGGCTCCGAGAGCTCAGTCCGGCCGCGGTAAGTTGAGTGCGAGAGGGGCCGGCCTGGCGCCGGGGGTGCGCCCCTGCGGGTGCCGGGCGCGCGGCGGAGGGGGCAGTTTGCCGGTCCGAGCCGGGACCTGCCCCCTCCTGGGGCCACGCCAGCGGCCCGTGCCCTGTCTCTTCTGCTCGGCGCCCAGCGCAGAAGTGAGGCTGCGGGGCCGGGAGGGGAGCGCAGAGCTCGAGGGTCTCCGCACCGCCGCAGGGCAGCGGAGCCAGCGGCGGGGGCGCCCGGGTCAGCCCGGCTCCTGCCCCAGCGGAGGGCTGGGCCGCCGAGGATGGACGCCTGCTGCCCGTGTCCCATTGGGTGTGTGCGGGGCGCGCTCCCTCCTCGGGAAACCTGGCGAAGTTGTTGGGATAAGAAAGCTCAGCGGGCCAGCCTCTTGATTGTCTTCTCTTTTCATTTTCTTTTTAACATCTCTCTTAGGGAAGCGCATGGTCTGAGGGCTTTATTGGAAGCTATTGAATTGTATGAAGCGTCCTCCAGGGGAATCATTTTGATATTTAGGGCGGGATTGAGATGCTTAGGGCGAATCAGTGCCCCTGCAGCCGATCGCCTTCCCGGTTCGGGGTCTGAGTTAGAAGAGAGGGCGCACGCTCTGCATGCCTTGTGAGTTCTGGCATTTTGGGAGAAGTTTTATTGTGGGTGCAAATAGGGGTCAGAGGAGCCTGCAGCACCCCAGACGGCGTCACCCCTTGTGAAATGCCCAATTCCCGGTCTGTCTCCCTTACAATCCAAACCTGTCCGCATCACGTGTTTCTGGAAGCTGTGTTTATTGCTTTAGCCTGAGCTGCAGCCGAAAGTAAGGAGGCATGCGTTTTTCCTGGGCGTTTGAGCATTTCCAAATTCTGGAACCTTGAACTGACTTCGAAGACTATCCTACAGTCTGTAGGTGAACCTAAGGCCCCTTGAGCTGGTGCTAGTCCATGAAATTTCTGGGGTGCTTTCTGAAGATGTGATGGGGAAATTTTCCCTTTTCTTCATGTGATTTTGCTGGTTGGTCTGTTAAAGGTGCCTTTCATGTGTCCACTCAGTTCTGGTTCACCGTGTTCCCTGAAACGGCCCGGAAAGGTGTGTCACCCCTTGGGTGTTCTGGGCAAGTCAGTCACCGTACTCTGGTCTTTAAGCATGAAAGGCAAATACGGGTCATTTCAAATTATGTAGATTGATACAGCACAGCGTCTGGGGTTTGCTGCAATTTCTTCACATTTCCTTCCAGATGTTCCTCAGAAATTAACTTAAGCACTCTATTCATGGAGCTAAAATACAGACTGGGGGAATGGGCAAGCATCTTGAGTTAACGTGTTATCTCAGCTTTAAGTAAATGAAGAGTTGGAAACTGTTAGGAGAAAGGGATCTGAACTAAAATCGAGGACTTCTGGACTGTTTTTGCTCTATGGTAAAGTGGCTGAAGGACCTTTGGGGTCACATAATAATAACAATAACAACTACAACATCTGCCATTTGCTTCCCACTCACTGCCTGCCAAGCAGTGTGTTAGGGGCCTTAGAGCCCCTGTAAATGTATAACAGCCCTAGAAGGCAGCATCTTTACCATCTCTATTTTGTGGGTATGGAACAGGAGCCTTAGAAATGTTAAATTTGGAAAGTTCCAGAGTAGTGTTTTGGAACCCAAGATTGCTGGTTTCCAAAGTCCATTAACCACTATACAACCTCTCTGAGCCTCATTTGAAACGTAGAAGCCACTCCCTAAGTTCTAAATCCCATGAAAAATTTGTATGGTGATGACAACATCATACATTGATTTATCTACAACTCTTTCAAATGTTTAACGTGACAGAAATGTGGAACTTGAAACTGGAAGTCAAATGAAAATTGTGAAGCATTTATGTAATTTGGCCTGCCAGCTCTAGGGAGGGCTAAATGCTGAGGTCTTAATGTTCCCTTTGACAGTATTTCTTCCCTGAGCCCATTTATTGTAAATCAATAGTACTATATTACAACCCTTCTCTTAACAACGTGTGATTTCTAACATCAAACATAGCTGGTGCAAACATCACATTTGTATGAATTTCTAGTTATTATGAGGTCTACCTGGGCACTCTCATATTTCAGCCAGCTTGTAATTAATGCTCAGATCCTAACAGGTTGTTGAATTTCTATTAAGAGATACTAGCAGCTTGTTTTAAAATTTCCTTTTTATTTTCGATAGCATTTTTAAAACAATTACACCCCCTGCTGTGATTTGCTATTTACTAGGTGCATCAAAAGTTCAATAATGAAAAATGTTTGCAATTCAACCAGTGTTTCACCTTCAGTAACAACTTTGGCTAAGAATTCACATCAAATTTAGGGCTTATTTTATAGGAAATTTAATTAAGATGTTGAATTTCTTATTGCAAAGTATATGTAGGTAGCTAGATACACCTCTTCCATTATTTTCTTGTAATCTCCAACTTTATAAATTCGTCACTCATGAGTTTTTCAGGTAAATGATGTTAGTGTCTCTCTAAAGAGTTTCAGGTTTTAAGGCAAAGAGCAAGAACCACATATAAGATGCATTTGTCATATTTCTTCACAAGCGGTAATGATGCTTGTTTTGGGAAAAGTGGTATATTTTAAGTCACAGAGCTGATCAGCCTGCACATGAATGGAATTATCAAATAAAAGTGTATAGACCATTGGGACACTTATAGTGTATCCCAGGCATGGGAACAGCTGTGGAAAATAGAGAATCTTTGAGAAGTTAAAGGTATTTTCCTGTTTCATTGGACTTGCATAATACTTTATTGTTTTCAAATAAAAACTTTTCTCTTTTCCATGAAAGTGATGATTATTGCCATAATTTCTCTTTTGTTTTAGAGTTAAATTGTGTTTTCTAGTAGTAACTTAGCATTGCATGAAATAGAAATGTCTGTCTTTTCTCGAGGTAGAAGTCTTTAAGAAATCCTATTTTGCCAACTATAAACAAGTTTCTGGATAGGTAGGGGTTTTAGCAGATGTGTAAAAATAGCATAGTAATAACTAGCCTAGAGGTTTATTTTCTGGAAGCAGATAATGATGTTATTATAGTAGGTAACATATTTAACCTTAGTAGTAAAGTATTGAAGCTAATTAAAAGCTTGAATTGTCTAATTGCAAAATAGTTTATGACAGTGGGAATCTTGTAAATGGGTTAACCTTATAATGACATGAACATATGTTCTGTATTTTACAATTTTTTTAAGTTCCACATTTGCACTATAGGACTAATAATTTATTTGATATTTGGTGATTTGAGCAACCAGATTTCTCAAAAGTGATTTAAACTCTAAAAATGTCTGAGTCACATTACTATCATAGATTGAAGAAACTTACTGTGTAAAAGGATTTGTACTTTTGAATGTTTCAAGAGCTTAGAACTCAAGGTGGATAGTGCTTTTTAGTTTTTTTGACATGGGCTCTAAAGTGAGAGTTTGAATAAAAATAAAGCCTCTGGGTAGGAAATCAAGCAGGCACTTAAATAACCTCTTAGGAAATCTGGATCAACTCAAATAAAGTACATGCCTGAAATTCGTTAGTGTAATTAATCTTTTGAACAAGTGAATAACACATTGGAGATCATTTGAAAAATCCCAGACATTAAAAATGTATTAATTTATATCTTCTAGGGCCTGCTAAAATTAGCAATAACTCCCCTTTCTGGAATTAACCCAGCCCTCACTTGAAAAAGAGAGAAGTTTAAGGTTGTTGAGAGGCAAAGATGAGCCAAAATCCTTCACAAAGTCTTTACTCCATTTTAAATGTGATTTTAACCATATCCACTTAATTCCATACCACTTAAAGTATTTTGCTCAGACTGAGGACAGGTTATCCGTAACCTACTGATGAACTGGTAGAGAGTACTGGAACACAGTTCTAGAATGGGATAGGGACCTTTAGACCATAATGACTTTATTTCTTTGCCTCTAGTGTCATCCAACCACATGTTAATTTTTTGCCTTATTTGGAATACAAAGAGGCGGTTCTCTGTCCCTTCTGATTGTACTATATAAGCCTTGAAATAAAATGGAGAATCAGGAGCAAATTCAACAAAATTAATAAAAATACAGTTTTAGAAAGACAGAATTTCATCAACCATGTAATGTGATTAACTAGAAATATCAACTAATTGATGTTCTGGTTAATTATTTAATCCTTTACCTTTTATTTTGTTGATTTAATCATTGACAATAATTATTGATTTAATTATTCTTTACCTTTCATTTCAATTTTTTAACTGTAGTAAAATACACATAACATGAAATGTATCATTTTAACTGTTTTTAAGTGTACAGTTCAGTAGTAGTAAGCACATTCATATAGTTGTATAACCATTACCTCTACACATTTCCAACCTCTTTTCTTCTTGCACACCTGAAACTCTACACTCTTTAAACAATGACTCCCCATTCCCTTGCCCCCCACCCCTGGCAACCACCATTCTACTTTTTTTCTCCATGATTTTGACTACTGTACATACCTCATATAAATGGAATCATACAGTATTTTTTTTTGTATTTAGCTTAGCACAGTATCTTCAAGGTTCATCCATGTTGTAGCATGTTTTGAAGGAGGAAATTCCATCGTATGTGTATACATTTTGCTTATCCATTCATCCATCAATGGACATGTGGGTTGCTTTCATGTTTCTCCTATTGTGAATAATGCTGCTCTGATGGGTGTACAAACATCTCTTCAAGGCTGCATTCAAGCCTTTTGGAATATACCCAGAAGTGGAATTGCTCGATTGCCTAGTCTTCCAATTTTTAATTTTTTGAGGAGCCACCATAATGTTTTCCTCAGTGTCTGTACCATTTTACATTCCCAGGGCACAAGAATTCCAGTTTCTCCACTCTATGCAACACTCATTTTCTTCTTCTGTTGTTTTTTTTATACTAACCATCCTGAGGATATGTGGTGGTATCTCACTGTAGTTTTTATTTACATTTCCCTAATGATTGGTCTGTTGAACATCTATTCATGTCCTTATTGACTACTTGTATATCTTGTTTGGAGAAATGTCTGTGTTTTGCCCATTTTTGAATTGAGTTGAATTGTTTAGGTTTTCTTGTTGTTGAGTTTTGGGAGTTCTCTGTATGTTCTGGATTTTAATCCCTCATTAGGTGTGTGATTTGCAAATACTTCCCATTTTGTAGGTTTCCCTTTTGCTCTGTTGAGAGTGTTTCTTGATGTACACATTTCTAAAATTTTCAAAGTCCAACTTTTCTGTTTTTTTCTTCTGTTTCCTGTCCCTTTGGTGTCATATCTAAGAAAGCATTGCTTTTTCATTACTTTCCTTGGTAAAAGACTTAAGATGTTTTAAAAACAATATAAAATATTGCTAAATTAAATTTAGGGGATAAGGGACTAGAGTGAGAATGAGTAAATTACAGACAAAATATGAATAATCTCACAGACACAATGTTGACCAAGAAATGCCAGAGACCAAATAGTGTGATACTGTTTACATAAAATTCAAAATTAAACAAAATTTATTTGTGACCACATCGTGGTCATGGGTGAGGGAGGGCAAGGTGCTGACAATGTTCTGTTTACAGAGCTGGGTGTTTGTTACATGAGTCTGTTCCTTGTAAAAGGTCTTCAGATTGTACGTATGACTTATAACTTCTCTGTATTTGAATTATGCTTTCAAACAGTTAAAAAAAATCATTGAGAAGCACATGACAAAGTGAAATTTCCTTAAGATAAGTAAAAAAATTCCAACCTATGTTCTAAGGGATTAATCACTCAGAGGACTTGGTCCATAACTTTGACCCCAAGTTTTTAAACAACCATCAAACCCATAGAAGCATATTGTTCGACTGTTGAAGAAGAAAATAACCAGAGAATTTTCTCTGTGAATCTTCATGAAAAGGGAGCCGAATGGCACAGTGAACAACTTCCTTGTTAATATAGCAGAGACTTTCATAGGAATCTTACAAAGGACAGAGCAACCTAGTTACTGGGATGCCCTTTGGTCTGGCTTAACTTCAAACATTTCAAAGTTCTAGAAGGGATGTGTACTCCTTAGACAATGCTTTATAAATTTTCCTCCTTTGAATGACACTTTTGGCCAAGGCTGCAAGACAGGGAGCTTGAGCCCACTTCGTTTGACAAATTCCAAGGGCTGATATTCTTTCTGATGAGTTAAAAGCTGGAATCAGCTTGACTCTTTTGATATGTATCCACTGAGAAAATGGGTACTTTTCAGGAAAGGTAGGATGTCTCTGAGGTAGGAGCAGTGCGTAAATCCATACGTGCCTTGAGAATTAATAAATTGGGTACAGTGAACTAACTTGGATTTCCTCAATTCAGTTTGTCACAGGTCTCCCTGGGCAAAAGTAATCTAGATAATAGTTATAATCCCATAGATAATAATCCATTAGTGAGGGGCTGTGTTTTATTAAAGAGTCGCTATCACAAAACACGTGTTGAAAGAAAAATTCAATTCTGCTGTTTGGTAGACATAGAGTTTGTAGGAAATTCAGCTAAATATATATGAAAATCTAAAGATAATCTGAAAATTTCCTTGAAAACAACATAATAATCTATCAGATTTGATCTATCTTGTCATTGCTCTCTCCTGAGTAAAGTAGACACAGCTCAATTACTGGTTAATTGATGGCTTTCAGTAAGTTGAGCAGAGTTTTTTTAGCACTTTATAAAGAAGAGTTTGGCATTAGGAGTTTACTTTCAAAATATCATTTTTCGGCTCCAATGGACTTTGGTGGGCACTTTGTATTTGTAAAAATTTCCTATTAATTAGTGGCATAATTATTAATTATTAATCACACATTATGATGCCAATGTATCCTTCTTTACTTCTTCATAAATTTAAAAAACAGAACAAGTTAACCTGGAGAGATGATGCTGAGAAAACAAAAAAATATTTTATTGTTTTAAGATCATACATTAGCACATCCTCTTAATTTAAATTTTCCAAAGTTGAAGCAGAACCTAGAGAACTCTGAAGAGGTCAGAAGAAAGAATTCCTCTCTTGAATGATTTCCCTTAAGAGTAAATGTTTCCATAATTAGAAATTTTTAACATGCATAAAAAAATTGGAAAAAACAAAATAATGTTCAGGATAGAAAGGGTTGCCACTAAAAATGATGGGATTCACATTTCTTTGTCCATTTAGAGCAAAACTGGTTTCTTCTTTTCCTATTAATACACATGCTAAAACCTTACATTGAAATCGTGTTTCACAGAATACAAAAATGACATCTATAATTTCTGCCCACAAATTAGGTGGGTAGGTATTACTATTAGCCACATTTACTTTTTTTTTATATATATATAAGGATGCAAACCTAAGAAAGGCCAAGTGAGTTTGCAAGGCCAAGGAACAACCACCATGTCTGACTCAGAACCTGATGTTCTTTATGCTATTCTGAAGAGTTTCTTTTTCCTTCCTCATACTCGGGGAAGTAAATTCTGTTGATTCTATCATACACTGGAATGGTTTATTGGGGGATAGTGATAGTACATGAATGGAATGGAGATGAGAGCAATCAATAAATGACAATATTAAGGGAGTACTAATGAGACACTAATTTGAAAATTGCTCCAAAATGTACTCCAGGATAGGCTTTATAACTGTACTCAGAATTGATGTGAAGATAAACTACTTTTATGCAAATGCTAAAGTGACTTTAGCAGTTATTTTATATACTTTGATGTGGTCCTTGAGGAACATTATCAGGACCATTAGTAAGTTTATAAATTGATTAGGCTAATTTGGTATTCCAAAAGTCATCTTCCTATAAATCCATGCTGCCTGTTACATTCTAATTACAGCATATTGCTTGCTTTTCATGCCCAAATTTGAAAGTTTCCAGTCTCTGCAATTCTGTGCTTTCCCAGTCTTTGGCTTTCCACTTTGTCTTGCCACATCAGAACAATGAATCATTGTGTCCATTAGCTGGGTTTGGAAATTCTGTAGTATTCAATAAATTTGTTTTTACTTCATCCCTTTGATAATTTGAATCCTGGCAACTTAACTACTTTCCCAAATGTGTTTGAGATGTAATGTCAACTAGTGTTGTTTTGAGCAGCAAAAGGCTGCAGTGTTTTTCCATCCTTGTACATCAAATGGAATACTTTAATAATCACCGTTGTATATTTCAGAATAATAAAAGGTTTAAGGTAATAATGGCTAGTGATCTCTAGAGGGACAGCATAATCAAATAATATTAGAAGGCTCTCAATTTTTATAACCTGAAGGAAACAGAAATGTGCCAACTGAGTGATCACTGTGATTATCAGTGTCTCATAGGGATACAGAGTTATTCATGTCTATTTCATGAATTCCCACTAAAGAAGGCAAAACATTAAAGCTGAAGTAAACAAAGGGACACACAGTGGGGGGACAATATAGACCGATGCAATGAGCCTCTCATGCCCCCTGATGTGAACAGGGCATACAAAGGCATTGGTTTTTGTTCCATTCTGGAAGAATTTTTAAGACTTCTTGGCATTGCTTTATCAGTAAAATAAACAGCAATGAATCTTGGAAGTTGGCTTTTACTGAGGGACCCATAAATAGAGTCTAATAAAGATGATGGCAACAAATTATTGAAATTTGGTTGATTGTCCTAATGTGCATAGAGAACACAGTGAAGTATGTCCTTTAGGTACCTGTCAAGTATTGTGCAACACTTCTTGTGTCTGAAACTAGAATTGTGGTGCTGATTCCATGAATGTGGCTGTGTGTGTGGTGGTGGTGGTGGGGGGGGGGGAGTGTAATGTGTATCTACAAACTAAAATAGTTTGGAAGTCTGAGAGGTTGATTTGAGGATGGCTTGGCATACTTTTGTGGAAAATCATAAAGGCAGTTTGGTTTAAAAGAATACAGTTACCAGGCACATGTTTTAAAGAAATCATGCTCTTACAATAAGTCTAGCAAGTGTTTATTTGGCACTTTATTGGTTCCTGAAATTTATCAGAAAATGCAGCAAATTGTAAGAGTTTGACTGTGAATACCTTCCAAGGTAACATTGCAAGTGTCCCCAAAGAGGATATTTCTAAACTAGTCGAGTGGCTGTGACTTTAATAATCATGGTATTCCCAACTTAGTTATGTCATGCTGCTGGCAGTGTTTCTTTCACCTTCCATTCACATAAAAAAGTGGTCCAATTTTGAGAGCTTAACTCTACATCAAAAACACCCTTTTACTGAACATTATGCTGCCCTTATTACATATATATCTAATTCTCTTTTACAACCATGTGAAATAAAATTAGTCATAAGGCCAAGCACCATAAATGATATTACACATTCATTTGTTTACATATGATTAATAACTAATTTCCTTACCAAGAGAGACTTACTGGCATCCATTCCTGTCATTTCTACTGGTTTTCCCCTTGTCATCTCAAACTGAGTTCATTTTGCCACTAAATTCAGCTCCACTTCTTGACTCTTTGAATAACAATGCTGGTTTCTCAGAGTTTGACTATTTCTGTACATTTAAACAACAGATACCTGTCTTGAGTTACAGTGACTTACAGTGATTGCCTTGTTATCATCCTGCATTAATAATCATGGGGAACCTAAAAATGGTCCTGTAGAATTTTTACATTATCATTACATTTCTTTTCTCAATGTCACTATTTTTGAGACCAAATTCCATCACTGTGCCCAAGGTAGCAGAACATCTCAAAATATTCAAGGAAGATTTAGATTCATTTTTCAGCAAAATGCAAAAGCTATCTGTTTTATTTTTCCTTCTTTTAAAAGACTAACAGCAGTTCATTTTTAAGGAGGTATTAGAGTTTATAGAACAGAAAAATCTCCTGGAAGTTAAGTGATAATATTTATGTATTTTAAATTAGTTGAATCAATTACAGCCTCCTTCTAGCATTACTCAATAACAGTAGATTTAAAGGAGCCACTGAGAATTGTTCCACAATTACATTTTTATTTTGTCCCCAGTAATTAAGTCAGAATGGTTAACCATGGTTTTTTATTTTATTTTTTTGTACACAGAATCAAATCATCCCACTTTTTGCTGGATGTCAGAAAGGGGTCATCTGCTTGCGTTTCCTGAGTTTTGGGTCTGGATGTGTCACCAGGTGGTTTGTAGGATCATGATATTGAGTCGCTAAATCATATAGACGGTTCTAGTATCCGTGGACATGACTGTTTGCTTTTGCAGCTCAAGTGGACATCCATTCTCACTGCTGCTCAGTCATTCTTGTCCCCAGTAGCTACAAAGGCCACTCTCAGTTTTGTCCTGCATTACAAGTCCTCTGTCCAATGTCTGTTCTTATGTTCAGAATATTATCTGGTTTCTGCTCCTTAGATGAAATAAAGACCATTAGACAGGTACACCTTCTCATTTTCCTTCTTTCATTATCAGTCAGAGCTTTATTTATAACCACTCTGATTCACATCTCTCTCTCAAAAGGATTGCTGTTCCAATGCCCGCTTACCTATTTTATGATTCACTTCCTCACAGTGCCTCCTAGACATTTCATCAGTTACTCATCCTCCCCCTTCAAACTTCCCTCTCTCCTCTGTCAGCTCTCCCTCCAGACCTGCTGTACTCTCCTTCCTATATAGAGTAACTTCCTTCAAGCTGCTGTCCCAAATCTCTCCTTGCAATCCTTGTCACACCTCTGGGAAGGGCAGTCTCCACGCTTTTCCTTATTTCCTCACCTCAATTTGTCACACTTCTGAGACATTTTTCAGTGATTACACATGAACTCTATGTCAAATCCAAAGGTCTCTTTTCAATATTACTTCTTCCTGAACGTGCTGATATAGTCGAAACAGCTGACCATCCTTGCTATTTGCTATTTATTTCGTACTTTTGAGTGCCTAGAACTGCCTAAGATACAAATCCTGAAAATAAGGATAAGATTTAACATTTTGTTTTCAGGAACTCAGAGTTAAATCGGAAAGGAGGAAATAAACATTTTAAAATAGAACCTATCAAATGCTTGAGATGATTAGATCTGTTTACCGGTATTTCTTATTTTCCTCTTTCCAGTCACCTGGAAGGACCATACTCCATCCACCCCTTTGAAGTACGGATATGACATATTATTTTCTGTGGCCAGGAAATGTGAATGAAGTGATGTGTCACTGGCAGAAGACTTTAAAGGCTGGAATGTGATTTGTTAGGTTCCTTTCCCCTGTTAAAAATGCCAACAGTGTTTCTGATGGTGGAGGCTTTGATAGCTTGGAATGGAGGGCCTGCTGACCTAAGATGAACATGTTGCATGATAAGAACCAAGTCTTTGTGTCTTTAAGTCACGAAGATTTTAGGGTTTTTTTACTGGACCATAACCTACTAGCATGTCCTGACTGATACAGTGCTGTATGGAAGTGTAAGTAAAGTATTGTGAAAATATAACTCTGCACTTTGAAGCATTTATATCTCTACTTCCAAGCTTCCTACTAGACTTTTTCATGCTGGATGTTCCAAAGTCACCTTAAACTTACCATAATAAAAAGAAAATTTCTTAAAAATATGATGATAATTGCAACGCAAGAAGCGATTGAATTTAGTTGTCTTGCATGTACCTGAAAGGTAGTAGAGGGTCTGTGGGAAAATCAACTTGCAACCAACTATATACATTTCTTAATGTACTTGTTATTGTAATTCAGGGCTACTCAGAAGTTTGTATTTCCAGCTCTACAAACTTCTTGAAACTTAAAAACATTGCAGATTCACTTAGAAATTTTGGATAATGATATACTTTGGTCTATTTTCCTTCCTATCTGAAAGCTTCATTGTGTTAAGGCTCAAAAAGTACTATGTAATTATATGTGTGAACTTCTTGATAATCTCAGTGATGGAATTTTCTTTTTGTATGCTGATGCTTATTCTTGCACTTTTCATATAATTAATCTGCTCACAATAATATAGGCCCTATTATAACTCACTATCTCATTTCCTATACATACTGAAGAGAGGGCATTGTCTGAAGAATAAATGTTTGGCTCAGTTAATGGTAGACTCTGATTTTGTTATCACTCTTACCTCTCAGTCTGGATATTTTATATCATCTTTTCCTCTTTCAAGTATTTCACCAAAGATTACTTTGTAATATGTCCAATTATCTGTAATGGGGGTAACTGAATGAACTGAACTCAGAAATATCCCTCTGGAATGGCCTTATCTTTATTTATTTATTTATTATTAAAGTATCATTGATATGCAATCTTATGGTTTCACATGAACAACACAGTGGTTTCAACATGCATCCATATTATCAAGTCCTTACCCCCCCTACTGCAGTCACTGTCTATCAGCATAGTAAGATGCTATAGAGACATTGCTTGTCTTCTCCATGCCATGCTATATTGCCTTCCCTATGACCTACCTGTATTATGATTGTGAATTATAGTGCCCCTCAATCCCCTTCTCCCACCCTCCCTACTCACCCTCTCCAACCCTTCCCCTTTGGTAACCACTAGTCCCTTCTTGGAGTCTGTGAGTCTGCTGCTGTTTTGTTCCTTCAGTTTTGCTTCGTTGTTATACTCCACAAATGAGTGAAATCATTTGGTACTTGTCTTTCTCCACCTGGCTTATTCCACTGAGCATAATACCCTCTAGCTCCATCCATGTTGTTGCAAATGGTAGGACTTGTTTTCTTCTTATGGCTGAATAATATTCTATTGTGTATATGTACCACCTCTTCTTTATCCATTCATCTACTAATGGACAGTTGGGTTGCTTCCATGTCTTAGCTATTGTAAATAGTGCTGCAATAAACATAGGGGTGCATATGTCTTTTTGAATCAGGGTTCTTATTTTCTTGGGGTATATTCTTAGGAGTGGAATTCCTGGATCAAATGGTGTTTCTATTTTTAGTTTTTTTGAGGAACTTCCATATTACCTTCCACAAGGGTTGAACCAATTTACATTCTCACCAACAGTGCAGGAGGGTTCCCCTTTCTCCACATCCTCACCAGCATTTGTTGTTTCTTGTTTTTTGGATGTTGGCCCTCCTAACTGGTGTGAGGTGATACCTCATTGTGGTTTTAATTTGTGTTGGAATGGCCTTATCTTTGAAAAATGCTCATGTCTGTCATGTATTTTTCTATCCTCATCACTTAAGGGATTAAACCATGATAATTCTCTGTCTGGCTACATACCTCCCTACCTACTTGTGTCTGTTTGTCTGTCTGTCTATCATCTATCTATTTATCTAATTTTGGTAATTGCAACCATATCTTTTTATTTTTTGAAATCCTAGCTATAAGGACAATCAGTTGGGATCCACCATATAGGACCACCTAGAATCTCATTAAGACAGGAATTTCTGTGTCCAAAAGGAAAGGGTGTCACAGTGTTTGGCCTCTTTTCTCTTCGCCTCCTCCTCTTCGCTTCTCTTAGGCTGGCCCTTCCTATCTGCTGCCCCACCTCCAAAATCCTGTTGTAAAACCCATTCTTTAAGAAATAAGATGATGCTGAAAGAAAAACCACACAAAGATAACACTCAGAACAACAGTATGTGTAAAATTTTAAATTCCATATGCATCAAAATATACCTCCTGTGGGGTTTTCTGTTTAATGCATGGGTCATTGTAAAAATGCTCAGTAATAAAGCAAAGCAGGGCGTCTGTGATGTCTAAACACAGATGTCCTGGTTATTTAGTATTTGCATGGTTTGGTCTCTTGATTTCCACCTCTAGCTAGTCATTGGAACCCTTAGTAATTAAATCTCAAGTGGTTATAACATGCACATGTGCTTAAACGGACATGCATACATATGTGAAATGAAGAGTTTTTATTATACCACATACTTTTTTTACATGTTTGTTCTTTGGAAAGAAGTATTTGTGAGCTATATGCAAAAAAGAGAAATGCTAGAATTTACTGGATTGTGTCTATTTGTTGTAATATTGTCTTTTTATGTATCATAGATTCAGATTTAGAAATACATTGTTCTTTTTCATCAGGCTCTATTGTTAAATTTGTGATATGGTTGTCTACTATGTATGCTAAAAATCCTTTACTTGTTCTGTGGGTCAGGGACAGATGAATATTCTTTTCTTACACTCTACAGATTATTCACAGTCATAATACACTTTAGTTTGCTTTGTATTTTATTATGATATTCTTATGGGGTTTAAAATTTTTTCCTTGAAATTTTCTTTTTTTTTAAATAGAGGATTTTTTCTTTATCATCTTACTAACATTATTCAGCTTCTTCTTAGTTTATTGGACTCCATTCCGTGTTCATTGTTTAGGTTTCCTGAAGCTTCCTGGCTTCTTGGTCTCAGTTTATTTTTAGGCCTCTTAAATAGCTACCACTCTGAGATTTTCATTTCATCTTTGTACATTCCTGTTTTCTTCTATTTCTTATATCCTATATCATCATCTTCCTGTATCATACTGTCATTTACTTAAATATGTAATAATAAGTGACTATGTTAGAGAAGATATGTGTGATGTAAAATATATCTGCTTCTGTGCAAAAGACTTGACAGCATAGCTCAGGCTTAAAAAAAACGTGTGTCATTTGATACAACAAACAAGTATATGGAAATATTTTCTGAAATGCGCTTATTTAATGAGAATATTATATTACCTATAAAAACTTCATGGTAAGTTCATAGTTGCAACTTACTTGAAAGACAAAGGACCTCAAAGGAACATTCCAGCAACATGATGTGGGGGATACATGAGGTAGCCAAAATACGTCTGTTGACATTGAATTGCACTTCTTGTATTGTAGGCAAATAAAAGGAATCACAATCAAATGTAGATTCTAACTTCTATTCGACTCTGTACTTTTGCATGTGTAATAGGGGGTATAGACTGCTGTCCAGTAGAACTTTCTGTGGTGAGAGTAATTTCTATGCGTTTTGTCCAATATGGTAGTCACTAGTTCCCATGGCTATTGAGCATTTGAAACGTTGTTAGTGCCACCAAGGAACTGACGTCATTTTGTTTAAATAACCACACACCACATTGGACAGACAGGTACAGAAGGCTATTATGTTCCAAGGTGTTCATAGTTATTTTCTAGCAGGGAGTCATTGATTATAGGTTTTTTGTATGTGTTTTGTTCTCATTTTTATTTTCTAAATAAAATTCATGACAGAAACAAAGGAAGCTTTATTTTGAAGAAAACCTGCCTGATAGGTATTGTTATACTATCAACACCATGACAACCAAATCATTACTTAAGGTTATAATAATATATAAACAAATTGTTCATTCCCTTCATATCAACATTTTTGTCAAATTTGAGAAATAATTGCATTTTCTTCAGGGATTTTCTTGTGTCTCTCAGATTAAGTTTGTGCTTTAAAGGAAAATCACACCAAGGAAATCAATAGGAAGAATCTGTAAACTCACTGTTGGCTTGTGGGGCTGTCCAAGTAAGGCACAAACAATCCTAAAGGGGGAAGCACAGCAGGAAACATCCTTTCTCCCTCTTCTTCCTTCCTACCCTGTCTTCAATGGATTAAGAAGCTCTCTGGAAAAAAAAAAAGATGTGACATGCTGAGACCTCATGTCCCTCCATACAGAAATCCCGAGCTTGTAAGGAGGGGAGGAGAGCTTCTAAGCAACTATGAGATTGAAGTTTTAAAACAGATCTGAGTGACTCTCAATAACTGAACAGGACTCACAGATTATAGAATTAGGCTGAAATGTTCTTTGGGGAGCCTGTTACGTTACCTAAAGGAAAAGGAGACTTAACAGAAAATATTGGTAGCAGTTTAGAAAACTGCGTGTGCCCCTAAGTTTTACCGACCGAGTATTGGTGGAGTAAATGAATTAATCAGACTGTTACAATTCGATACTGCATACAGAAGATCTGAGACATTTGTATATAAATCTTTAGTGACAGAAAATTATATAGACTGTAAGGTGACTGTCCTCATCAGGTCACGATCAAGCCACTCCTCTAAAAATCTGCTGGGAAATAATTATGTTGCAGGAATCAAAGATCCAAAATAATCTTTTAATTTGGAGTCCAAGAATCTTGAGACAATGCTCCCATCTGGGCTGTGAATTACACTTCTCACCTCAGAAAATGCAAACCTCGTCACACCATGTCATGTACAGGAACAAGATCACGTGTAATTGTGAAATGGCGCTCTGTAACCTCCATGGATACACGCTGTCACAAACACTTTGCTATACTTGGGTGAACTCTGATCATGTACCTAACTGAACATTTTCAGAAGCTTATTAGAAGAGGAGTGGAAGGAATTCTCATCAAAGACTTTGAGGCAGGAGATGGTACATTTTGTCTTACTTTTTTCTTCTTTAGATTTTATTTCATTTATGCCAGGAAAAATAAGGATCACAAACTCCTTCGTATTTGAAGTTATTGTGGACTTCTTGGGCTTTCAGGGAGAAAGTCTGTGATATCCATTGTGCTGTGGAATCATGTCCTTCTTACCCCTGTGGAAAGACCCATGCCTGGTTCAGATGAGACATCGGCATATTCCTCTTGTGTTGGCTACATGAACAATATGAGGTAATGATACAAATATATATAAAAGAAAGCCCCACTAAGGGTCAGTGAGAAGAGCACAGCAATTATTTTTTTTCTCTTCAAGTTGGCGATATTTTCATACTTAACCTGATTTTTGAATTGCCTTTTTTATTTTTATTTTTTGTTAGGTAGGGAAGCCATTTAGATCTTTGGACTATGAATTCTGTTAAATCCCATAATTGCATCATTTCTTAGAAGCTATGCTGAAGATATGAACTAATCTTAAATGTGCTTTGTGCTGATGGATATTTATTTAGTCTTAAACTACTACCATTTTTTACTATTGCCTTGTTTGCTTTGGATTTTCAGCTTACTCTCATTATATAGAGTTCTTAGATGTACTTTTATCTGAAGCAGCTTAGTTATGGCAAGCACACTACTTTTGCTGCAGCTGGGTGTATCAGAGTTTTGAAATGCAGGAAATGACCCTTGAAGTATTTTTCGGCCAGTTTGGCTAGGTGTTTTACTGATTATGCTTGTGAATTTTTAATAATTGTGTATCTTGTGTCTGAATATCCTTTGTCTTTGAACAAACTGCTCATTGATGAAATATGGAATCTTCCAGAAGGTTCTAAAAAAGAATGGTCTAAGGACAAACCCTAGCTAAACATTGTTATGCTTTTTAGGGGAAGATTGTAACAGAATCTCAGACTTTAGAATGCAGTGTGTTTAGCTGAACTACAATTCTATTTTTGTGGCAAACATAAACAATTTTGGCTACTTTGCATTCCTGGTTTATAACCTGGGTAGTTATTTTATCAGGCTAATTACTTCTTTTAATTAAACTTCTTATTTTGAGATCATTGTGGCCACACATGCAGTTGTAACAAATAACACTCATTTTTGCTGATGTCATGATAGTGTTGTGGGTGAGAGTGTGTGCTGAGTCAGAGAGAAGCAGGTCTGTTGAATTTGCTGTGACACGTCGTAGTTATGGGACCATGTGCAGCCTCACTGGGAGGCAGTTTTTCATCAATGAAATGTGAAAAATAATTTAGACCTCTCAGAATGATTTGGGATACTCTTGGTATAAAGTATACCTCCCACTCATTAAGCTTATATGGTTATTATTAACAGCATCTTTAAAGTGTTGTGATGAACTCCAGATTTTTTACTCTTTTCTTAATTCTTGTTTTTCTTTTTTTAAACCACAGAGGAATACATCTCCCACATGGCAAGACATGATGGAAACTACTCAATATTTATACATTTGAAATGGTACTCTTTCAAGAAATGGATTCATTACATAAAGAAAACTATAATTACATATGGAGAACTCAAAATGTTTATTCTATTTATGAAATACTATCTTGGAGTATTGTTACTTGAAATTGTGGTTATCTACTCCACTGAGTTATAAATTCTGTGATGATAATGGCAAATATTATAAAAGTATTTTGCATGCAGTGTGTCCTCAACAAATATTAGTTGAATTAATTAATTAGTTTAATTGATTAGTTTAATTAATTGGTTTTTCTAACACTTGCCAAGCCCCAAATAAAATTGCTTCCATAAATTGATTTGTCTTTTGCTAGGGTTCTGAGTGTTCATAGTTATTTTGATTTTGATTAGTCATGGGGAATATTTTTCATAGTCAACATTCTATTAAGATTTCATCCAACTTGGGTTCAAGGATGAGTACTTAAACACAGGGAGTGTGCTGATCTAAAAGGGTTAGCTGCACAAAGAAATTTTTACTGAGATATTACCCAAACTCCTATTTCTTTAAAAAAAATAATACTGAATTTCAAGTGAAAAGACAAATAATGCAAAGTGGAGATCCAATTATAAATAACATGACATGTTAAAACCGTTGTGTGTGTGTGTGTGTGTGTGTGTGTGTGTGTGTGTGTGTGTGTGTTTAGTCTAAACCACGAGTAAGGAAAAATAATTTGCATGTAAAAAGTTTGGCGCAGAGTCATGGGTAAGCAGTATAGATGCATTGAATATCCAGACCTTAAGCACTGTGGATTCATAGGATTGAAGAGAGTTGTAGTAAGTTCTGTTGAACATTTTGTAGTTATAGCATGAGCAATTGAACTGAACTCAAGTGAATACACTTTTACTTATAGCCAAGTTTTATTTCACATTTTACACAATTATTATTATTTTTCACCCTTATTTGGTAATCTTTGGCTTATATCTTACAATGTGATGGGTAGTTACCTATTACATTATTTTTTATTAAAAATTTTTTTAATTAAGGTATCATTGATATATATGCTCTTATGAAGGTTTCACAAGGAAAAAAATGTGGTTATTACATTCACCCTTATTAATGAGTCCCCCCCAAATACCCCATTGCAGTCACTATCCATCAGTGTAGTAAGATGCCCGAGTCCCTATTTGTCTTCTCTGAGCTACACTGTCTTCCCCATGACCCCACACACACCATGTGCACCAATCATGATACCCCACAGTCCCCTTCTCCCTCCCCCTCCACCTGTCCTCTCCCAACTCCCCCCTTTGATAACCACTAGTCCCTTCTTGGAGTTTATGAGTCTGCTGCTGTTTTGTTTCTTCAGTTTTGCTTTGTTGTTATACTCCACAAATGAGGGAAATCATTTGGTATTTGTCCTTCTCTGCCTGACTTATTTTACTGAGCATAATACCCTCTAGCTCCATCCATGTTGCAAATGGTAGGATTTGTTTTTTTCTTATGGCTGAATAATATTTCATTGTGTATATGTACCACATCTTATTTATCCATTCATCTACTGATGGACACTTAGGTTGCTTCCATATCTTGGCTATTGTAAATAGTGCTACAATAAACATAGGGGTGCATATGTCTTTTTCAAACTAGGCTGCTGCAGTCTTAGGGTAAATTCCTAGGAGTGGAATTCCTGGGTCAAATGTATTTCTATTTTTAGTGTTTTGAGGATCCTCCATATTGCTTTCCACAGCAGTTGACTAGTTCACATTCCCACCAGAATTGTAGGAGGGTTCCTCTTTCCCCACATCCTTACCAGCATTTGTTGTTCCTAGTCTTTTGGATGTTGGCCATCCTAACTGGTGAGAAGTGATATCACATTGTGGTTTTAATTTGCATTTCCCTGATAATTAGCGATTTGGAGCATCTTTTCATGTGCCTGTTGGCCATCTGAAATTCTTCTTTGGAGAAGTGGCTGTTCATATCCTCTTCCCATTTTTTAATAGGGTTATGTGCTTTTTGGGTGTTGAGGTGTGTGAGTTCTTTATATATTTTGGATATTAACCTCTTGTCAGATATGTCATTTACAAAAATATTCTCCCATACTGTAGGATGTCTTTTTGTTCAGCTGATTGTGTGCTTTGCTGTACAGAATATTTTTAGCATGATATAGTCCCATTTGTTAATTTTTGATTTTGTTTCCCTTGCCCAAGGAGATGCATTCTGGAAAAAGTTGCTCATGTTTATATTCAAGGGATTTTTATCTATGTTTTCTTCTAAGAGTTATATGGTTTCATGACTTACATTCAGGTCTTTGATCCATTATGAATTTACTTTTGTGTATGGGGTTAGACAATAATCCAGTTTCATTCTTTTGCATGTAGCTGTCCAGTTTTGCCACCGCCAGTTGTTGAAGAGGCTGTCATTTCCCCATTGTATATCCATGGCTCCTTTATCGTATATTAATTGACCATATATGGTTGGGTTTATATCTGGGCTCTCTAATCTGTTCCATTGGTCTATGGGTCTGTTCTTGTGCCAGTACCAAATTGTCTTGATTACTGTGGCTTTGTAGTAGAGCTTGAAGTCGGACAGTATAATCCCCCCCCTGCTTTATTCTTCCTTCTCAGGATTGTTTTGGGTATTCGGGGTCTTTTGTGATTCCATATGAATTTTAGAACTATTTGCTCTAATTCAATGAAGAATGCTGTTGGTATTTTGATAGGTATTGCATTGAATCTGTAGATTTCTTCAGGTAGGACAGCCATTATGACAATATTAATTCTTCCTACTCATGAGAATGGGATGTTTCCATTTATTGGTATCTTCTTTAATTTCTCTCATGAGTGTCTTACAGTTTTCAGAGTATAGGTCTTTCACTTCCTTGGTTAGATTTATTCCTAGGTATTTTATTCTTTTTAATGCAATTGTGTAGGGAATTGTTTTCCTGATTTCTCTTTCTGCTAGTTCATCGTTAGTATATAGGAATGCAACAGATTTCTCTGTATTAATTTTGTATCCTGCAACTTTGCTGAATTCAGATATTAGATCTAGTAGTTTTAGAGTGGATTCTTTAGGGTTTTTAATGTGCAATATCATGTCATCTGCAAACAGTGACAGTTTGACTTCTTCCTTACCAATCTGGATGCCTTTTTTTTACTTTGTGTTGTCTGATTGCCATGGCTAGGACTTCCAGAACTATGTTGAATAAAAGTGGGGAGAATTGCCTTCCTTGTCTTATTCCCAATCTTAAAGGAAAAGTTTTCAGCTTCTTGTTGTTAAGTATGATGTTGCTTGTGAGTTTGTCATATATGGCCCTTATTATGTTGAGGTACTTGCCCTCTATACCAATTTTGTTGAGAGTTTTTATCATTAATGGATGTTGAATTTTGTTGAATGCTATTTCAACATCTATGGAGATGATCATGTGGTTTTTCTCCTTCTTTTTGTTGATACGCTGGATGATTTTGATGGATTTTCGAATGTTGTACCATCCTTGCATCCTTGCAATAAATCCTACTTGATCATGGTGTATGACCTTTTTGATGTATTTTTGAATTTGGTTTCCTAATATTCTGTTGAGTATTTTTGCATCTGTATTCATCAGGGATATTGGTGTTTAATTTTCTTTTTTTGTGGTATCTTTGTCTGGTTTTGGTATTAGAGTGATGCTGGCCTTGTAGAATGAGTTTGGGAGTATTCCCTCCTCCTCTACTTCTTGGAAAACTTTAAGGAGAATGTGTATTAAGTCTTCACAAAACTTTAGATAAAGTTCAGCAGTGATACCATCTGACACATGGGTTTTCTTCTTTGGTAGTTTTTTGATTACCAATTCAATTTCCATGCTGGTAATTGGTCTATTCGGATTTTCTGTTTCTTTCAGGGTCAGCCAGGGAAGGTTGTAGTTTTATAGAAAGTTGTCCATTTCTTCTAGGTTATCCAGTTTCTTAGCATGTAATTTTTCATAGTATTCTCTCATAATTCTCTGTATTTCTGTGGTTTCTGTAGTGATTTTTGATTTTTCCTTTCTCCTTTCTGATTCTGTTTATGTGTGTAGACTCTCTTTTTTTCTTGATAAGTCTGGCTAAGGGTTTATCTATTTTGTTTATTTTCTTGAAGAACCAGCTCCTGCTTTCATTGATTCTTTCTATTGTTTTATTCTTCTCAATTTTATTTTATTTCTGCTCTAATATTTATTATGTGCCTCCTTCTACTGACTTTGGGCCTCATTTGTTCTTCTTTTTCTAGTTTAGTTAATTGTGAGTTTAGACCGTTCATATGGAATTGTTCTTCCTTCCTGAGGTGGGCCTGTATTGCAATATACTTTCCTTTTAGCACGGCCTTTGCTGCATCCCATAAATTTTGTGGTGTTGAATTATTGTTGTCATTTGTCTTCATAGATTGCTTGATCTCTTTTTTTATCTGGTCTTTGAGTCATTGATTATTTAGGTGCATGTTATTAAGCCTTCATGTGTTTGTGGGACTTTTTGGTTTCTTTGTGTAATTTATTTCTAGTTTCATACCTTTGTGGTCTGAGAGACTGGTTGGTACAATGTCAATCTTTCTGAATTTACTGAGCCTCTTTTTGTGGTCTTGTTTATGATTTATTCTTGAAAATGTACCATGTGCACTTGAGAATTATGTGTATTCTGTTGTTTTGGATGGGGTGTTCTGTAGAAATCCATTAGGTCCATCTGTTCTAATGTGTTGTTCAGTGCCTCTGTCTCCTTAACTTATTTTCTGTCTGGTTTATCTGTCCTTTGGAGTGAGTGGTGTGTTGAAGTCTCCTAAAATGAATGCATTGCATTCTATTTCCCCCTTTAATTCTGTTAGTGTTTGTTTCACATATGTAGGTGATCCTGTGTTGGGTGCATAGATATTTATAATGTTTGTATCCTCTTTTTGGACTGACCCCTTTATCATTACATAATGTCCTTCTTTGTCTCTTGTGACTCTCTTTGTTTTGAAGACTATTTTGTCTGATACAATTACTGCAAGTCCTGCTCTTTTCTCCCTATTAGTTACATTAAATACCTTTTTCCATCCATTTATTTTCAATCTTTTTAGTCTTTGGGTTTGAATTGAGTCTCTTGTAAGCAGCATATAGATGGGTCTTGTTTTTTTATCCATTCAGTGACTCTACATCTTTTGATTAATGCATTCAGACTATTTACATTTAGAGAGATTATCGATAGGTATGTAGTTATTGCCATTGCAGGCTTTAGATTCGTGGTTGCCAAAGTTTCAAGGGTAATTCCCTTACTATGTAACAGTCTAATTTAAGTCACTTAGTATGCCATTACAAACACAACCTAAAGGTTTTTTTATTTCCCTCCTTTTCTTCCTCCTCCATTCTTTATATATTAGGTATCATATTCTGTACGCTTTGTCTATCCCTAGATTGACCTTGGGGATAGTTGGTTTGATTTTGCATCTGCTTACTAAATAATTGTTCTACTTTCTTTACTGAAGTTTTATTTCCCCTGGTGACAGCCATTTAGCCTTAGGAACACTTACACCTATAGCAGTCCCTCCAAAATAAACTGTAGAGGTGATTTGTGGGAGAAAATTCTCTTAGCTTTTGCTTATCTGGAAATTGTTTAATCCCTCCTTCAAATTTAAATGATAATCTTGCTGGATAGAGTATTCTTGGTTCAAAGTCCTTCTGCTTCATTACATTAAAAATATCATGCCACTCCGTTGTGGCCTGTAAGGTTTCTGTTGAGAAATCTGATGATAGCCTGATGGGTTTTCCTTTGTATGTGATCTTTTTTTATCTCTCTAGCTGCTTTTAAAAGTCTTATCTTTGATCTTTGCCATTTTAATTATATGTCTTGGTGTTGTCTTCCTTGGGTCCTTTGTGTTGGGAGATCTGTGCTCCTCCATTGCCTGAGAGACCATCTCCTTCCCCAGATCGGGGAATTTTTCAGCAATTACCTCCTCAAAGACACTTTCTATCCCTTTTTCTCTCTCTTCTTCTTCTTCTAGTACCCCTATAATGTGATTATTGTTCTGTTTGTATTGGTCACACTGTTCTTTCAATATTCTTTCATTCCTAGAGAGTCTTTTTTCTCTCTGTGCCTCAGCTTCTTTGTATTCCTCTTCTCTAATTTCTATTTCCATTTACTGTGTCTTCTACTACATCTAATCTTCTTTTAAATCCCTCCATTGTATGTTTCACTTCCAATATGGAATTTGTTAATGATTGAATCTCCATCCCAAATTTGTCCTTGAGTTCTTGAATATTTTTCATGAGCATGTTTATGATTTTTATTTTGAACTTTCTTTCAGGAAGATTGGTGAGTTCAGTTTCACTTGGCTCTTTTTCTGGTGTTTGTTAGATTTTGGTTTGGACCAGGTTCCTTTGACGTTTCATATTTGTATGTAGTGCCCTCTCGTGCCCAGAATCTCTAGTCTCTGGAGCTGCTTATCCCCTGGAGTGATGTTGGGGGCATAGGGAGCGGCACTAATGCCTGGGGGTAGGAAAGGGCAATTTCCTACTTCCTGGCTTCTGTGCCTGTCTCCACTCTCAGAATTAGTGGGCCGAGTACACAGGTTTAATCCTCTGTGCTTTGTCTTTGTAGCTGCCGTAGGCAGGGTCTCCCTCTGGCTGGCCTGACTCCAGAGCAGGGACTGCCAGTTTGTAAGCTGGTGCTGGCAGGCCAGGAGGAAGGTGCAGCAGGGTACATATCACAATGGGGTGCCTTGGAGCTGTGTAGGCAGCCAGGGTAATGGAGCACCTGAAGCTCCTGAAAGTTCCCAACCTGCTGGGCAGAGCGTGACCAGGAAACCTTGTCCACCTATCCCTTCTCCCCTGCTGTAAGCTCTGTGCAGTCCCCGCTCCTTCAGCAGCCCTCTTGCTGCTAAGAAGCCTCTCAGACCACCCACCTTTTCATTGTCCCCAAGAAGCTGGATGTGGCTCCCTGTCCTCCACATATGGCTGGAATCTCATTCTCTCCAAGTGTTCTGTCTGTCTTAGCTTTCCAAGTCCACTAATCTCCAGAGCACCGTGCAATGTAGGTTTGTGCTCCCAAAGCAGATCTCCGGGCTGGGTGTTCAGCAGTCCTAGGCTTCCACCCCCTCCCCACTCCATTTCTCTTCCTCCCACGGGTAAACTGGGGTGGGGGAAGGGCTTGGGTCCTGTTGGATCAAGGTTTTGGTACATTACCCTATTTCGTGAGGTCTACTCTCTTCTCCAGGTGTATGTAGTCTGGCTCAGCCTTCTTTCCTGTTGCTCTTTTAGGATTAGTTGTACTAACTATATTTTCATATTATATGTGGTTTTGTGAGGAGTTCTCTCTCTCACCTCTAATGCTGCCATCTTTTGCTGGTAGGGCCCTCCTATTACATTATTAATTGCTTAATATCCTGCTGTACTATTCAGAAAATTAAAAGAAAAATGATAGCAGTGCCTAGAAGCTTATAGAAATTAGTAAATCTCAAAACAATTTTTAATCATCTTTATTTCATTCTCACAATCAATGTGGTTAGATCTGGACTATAAATTTTGAAACTTCAATGTATGAATTTTAGGGGAACATAACTCAGCCCATAACAATGTCTTTCTAACAATATATTACATTGGAAACTTCAGGAGAACTCAGATGCTCTCTTGATTTATGTTCTGGTCCATTTAGTATCTTTCACCAATCCTTGATCATATATGACTTCCATTTTTTAAAACGAGGGATGCCAGAAACAGTACACATTGAGTTTAGTCCCAGAAATGTCAAACCTCCTCAAAGATGTTTTACAGAATATGTTCAGTTGCATTATCTTGTTTATTTCTCACTTTTCTCATGTAAATGCTCAGTGCCTGTGCGGTAAGAAACGCAGGTATCACCAGTGTCCCACGGAAGAATCACAGGGACATGAAACAACTTACATGCAGTATGATACTGCCATTAGAACACATAACTTGGATCCACACTGAGCTGTCTGTCTACCGAATCACAGTGTTTCAAAACAGGGGCCCTTAGTGCCACTATTTATCACACTGTGACCATGAGTATGGCGAATGCATAACTCATTGTCTAGGTTCAACTTGACATTCTGCACCTGCGCTCTTGTTCAGCCACACGAACATTTGTTGATTCACTACCTCAGAGATGCATTCCCTTCTTGAACATTTCATGCGTGTGAGGCTCCATCCTCAGCACTCTGACTATTAAGATTTATAAGCACTGAGTTTTTGCCTGAGAAATCTACATTCTGGTGGAGGAGTTACAGACTTCTGAATTTTAAGCAAATGTTACCCTAAATGAAGACTCATTAAATAAGGTGGTAAGGCTGATTAATTGCTTGAGTCATGAATGTAACAAAGAGTGTTTGCTCTTGGCAGAATCATTTGCTGTTAGATTACTACCAGAGTGAACAACTTTATTCACTATGCCATTTTATAACTAGTTTTACGTGTCTGCATTCGTATTCTAGGGCTGCATAACAAAGTATCACAGACTGGGTGCTTAAACAACAGAAATTAATTTCCTCACAGTTCTGGAAACCAGAAGTTGAAATCAAAGTGTGGTTGAGTTGGTTTCTGTGAGGCCTCTTCCCCAGCCATGTGAACGTCAGCCTTCTCTCTGTGTCTTCACATGGTCTTTCTTCTGGCTGAGTGCTAATTTCCTCTTCTTAGAAGGACACCATAATAATGGATCAGGTTCTACCCTAATGACCACATTTTAATGTAATTACCTCATAAAAAGAGGCTTTCTCTCACTAAATCATATTCTGAGGCAAGGATTTGAAACTTCAATGTATGAATTTTAGGGGAACATAACAGCCCATAACAATGTCTTTCTAACAATAGGTTAATTTTTTTAAAACCCATTAAACAACTAATTGCCTGTTTTCTTCTTTCAATGTAATCTCTGTGAAAGTTGTGCACCAGATAAAGAACATAGATTATATTAGTGCTCTAAGTGTAGACATTATTTAGATTTCATACATGCTGCAGATGTCACAGAATCCAGAAATGGAAGTACTACGATATCCTCTGGAATTTATTCATATTGTAGATGAAAAAGACACAGCAGTCACATTGAAAGGCAAGCTCTAGATTTGTAGATTATCCAATATAGTTATTTGAGAGGTGGGTGACTTTATACAATTAAGAAATTTGTAATTGTCTCTATTTATGTGCAAAATTTAACTTTTATTATTTGATAGACTATATACTCTGATATGAATTAGGTTTTGAAATTTCTGTTTCTAACATTTCCTGAGAGTTTCCTCCATTTTCATTGTTTTGTGAATTCTATATTATTATGGCACGCATAAAATTAGATAGTCTTATCATTATTTATTTTATTAACTTACCACCAATTTAACCTAACCTTTCACTGATACTACCAAGTAGAAGAACCTATTTCACTTAGCTTCCAGCTCAGATTTTGATTTTATTGAGCGGTAGATGGCCTAACCGTCTGCTATGACGGATTGTTTTGAAACTGCAGTTTTCTAGCTTTTCCTAAAATTGACTCTGCACTCTGCACCTACTTTACTTTTTTTCTTTGGGGGGTGTGGATCAAGGGCAGTTTACAGTTATGTTTCTAAGAGAGACTTTTGACTTCAGTTCAGAGCTACATAGATCAAAACTCAGGCAGATAATCTTTCTTCTCTGCAGTGCTTTGACCTAAAATAACTTCCAATAGTACCAGTGGCATATAAGTGGTAAATTGTGCTTTTTTTCCAAACCTATTTTTAAAAAGAATATCTTGATAAATTTAATTAAGTGCATTACTCAAATATGAATGATTAAAACCTGAATAAATATGCTGTGGGCCAAACTATATGACTTTGCTCTGTAGCTCAGAATGAAATAGGTTTTGGAAAGGGTAATGAAAAAATACTACATAGTACACAATATAATATACTGTGTTTCTCTCCTGTCACTTTTCTTTTTGCAGTGTCCTACCCTAATACTTGAAATTTTACTCCTTGTTTCAACATACTTATGTCAGATGGGATTAAAAGTCTCAAATGGTCAGTGCCTCAGGTGGATACTTTGATTTTGTTTTGCTCTAGCATATTAACAACATCTGACTGATGATAAATCAGAGAAGAATAAAGAGAACATTATGATAGTAGAGTTTAGCATTGTGGAGAAAAAGAAAGTTTCCTTTTTCTTTCTAAAGTAGGAAAAACTGTCAGACTATATTTGAAATTTACACATTTGAAATCTATCAGTTATCTTTATTTTCACAAATAGAGTCAAGTATCCATTGATTGGGTTTAAATTAAAATATCATCACCTACTGGATTTGGTTCATTGGACACATTTACTTATTCCCAGTCAACCTAGGTTTTCTTCTTAATATAATGAGACAATAATTTGTAAGTCAGTTTTTCTTGCAAAAAAATGAGGTACTGAATATAAAAGCACTTCATATAATGCATAACAATGCTCTATAAATGTAACTTATAATCATAGACTTACCACTTTAGAATACAGTGAAGGGAGATTTCCCAGCATAGTGTCTCAAATAATCCAGATTTCCTGTCCTCCTAACAGATAAGTCATTATTTGTATTTCAGGCAAATATTTTTGGAGAAAGTACTGAGTATTTCTTTGAGGCAAAAAGACAATCCATTTTTTTTCATGGGGGGAGCTGAAGAAAAGGTTAATATGAATTTATAGAGAGCCTGGCTTTTAAATTAAGTCATTCCATAAGCATACAGGCTAACGGGAATAGGAAATAAGAAATAAATTCTGGTATGCAAGGGGATGCCAAGGGAATCAAGCAGACATTCATTTTCCATTTTCAGCCTGTTGCAGTTGGGTTCCATGGGAAGCAGACTCTGGGAGGAGTTTTTGTGTGAGAAGTTTATTGGGGATCAACACATACAGGAGAGGGGAAGAAAGCAGGGCTAGGACAAGGGAGAAGCAGGACTGTGAGGCACGCACCAAAGGGGTTCAGCCAGACCACAAGCTCTAGACCTGGGATGGCCCCTTAGAGACGTCCCAACTTGTCAAGTGTCCAGAATTAATATCCCCATATTGACCAGTCACTGGATAGAGGCTGTTCTGGAAATGGGGACATGACCTTGGGCCAGGGGGCTGTCTTTACCTGTGCAAAATAACTGGAGAGTTTCTAGAAGCTGAATGATGAAGTTGTTTAGTCCTGCAGGGGTGGCTCAACACAGAACCCACAACACAGCTACTTTCCTGTACTTAACTGTTTCCTTGCCTCCATATGTTAGTTATATTAAGTATCTATTTGGTTAATGCCTGTCTTTCTACCAGAATGAAAACTGCATGACAGTAGGGAAAAGTGCCTGTTCTGTGTAACTTCATAGCCTAAAATGGTACTTGGGACATTGTGGCCACATAATGTCATAAAAATTAATCCAGAATGTTCACTTAACAAAGGAATTTGAAGCTTTGGTATTGTAAAAATAAGGATTTATTTCAGTGTAATGAGGCAAATAATTATATAGCTTTTACTTAGTGGACAAATAGGTGCATTTATTGTTGAAGTCCAAACAAAGAAAGTTATTACTGCAAGGCACAGTGAGGAGTTGGGAACTTTCTGTTCTGTATCTAGTATGATCTAATAATGGGATTACCTGGACAGTAAAATAATTGGGTTCATAAATGTAGTTCATGACTATAAATTCACAAATGTAAGTGTAATTCATAACAAAAACAACAATGCCATTAATCATTATTAGTAGGGTTTGCATTTATTTCTATTATTATTATTATTATTATTATTATTATAGCCAATACCCCTTCACATAGCCTTTTGAATATCAGGGTATTCAAATATTATATTCAAATATTATACCAGGACCCTGGTGATTCTAAACAGATACAACAACTTGTAGGAACTTAGACGTAATGCATATCAAAACAAAGTCCTTGAACCATCATAACTGAATCACATAGGGATCCTGTAAAAGTAGGATTTATGGGCTCAAAGCATCTCAGTGGGATGAAAAGAAGGGAAAGAAAAATACTAAAATATTCTAGGTGTCTTATTTAGTGTTCTTAGATGCAAGCATAGGAATTGACAAAAGTTGGAAGGGAATTTATTAGAAGGATATTGGGTAGCTCCCAGAATCAATGAGATCACTAGGAATGAACTGAAGGAAATAGGCAGAAACCAAGGGTGTCAGACGACCAGAGGACACGGCCAAGGCGAAGCCACAAGTACAGTGCGCAGAGTGCTGACTGGTGCCGTCCCAGACCCTGTTGCCACTGGACATGTGCTGCTGCTCGCAGCAGGCTTGTGTATAACTAGTTAGGTGTCTTGTTCTGCCTGTCCCTTCAGTTCCAAAGTTTTGGACAGGAGTCTCTCATTGGCTAAACTGAAGTGACATGTTCAACTCTAGATCCAGAGAATAAAGAGAGGGTATAGCTGGCCACTTCTGGCTTCCATGGTGAAAGATTCCCTAAAATGGGGCAGTAGATAGGACAAAATAATTGCTGGGTGATTGTTTTTTTTTCTGTTTAGTAGAAGGTTTTAAAGATTCTGATGGCTTTTTTCCTCCATCTTATTGAGTTATAATTGATAAAAATCATATATACTTAAGGTGTATGAATTGATGTTTTTGAGATACATTGTGATTATCACAGTCAAGCTAATTCATATACCAATCACTTCACATATTTTCCATTTCCTGTTTTTTTTTTGTTCTTAGAACACTTAAGTTTCTACCCTTTTAGCAAATATAAATTATACAATACCTTGGCTAGCATCTTGAGCTTGACCAACATCTCCTTTTCCCTTTACTCATAAAAAGAAATAAGAGGTATCCAAATTGGAAAGGAAGATGTAAAATTATTCCTTTTTACAAATGACACAATCATATATGTAGAAAACACCAAAGACTCAAGAAAAACAATAAATTGAGTGAAGTTGCAGGATGCAAAGTCCATGTACAAGAATCAGTCATATTTCTATACACAAATGATAAACTATCTGGACAAGAAATTGAGAAACAATTCCATTTTCAGTAGCAACAAGAGAATAAAATACTTAGGAATAAACATAAACAGATTGTTGAAAGACTTATACTGATGGATTTAAAAATTTATGACAGAAATTTTTTAATCTTAGAATTTAAAATTTCTGAAGGTAAAAATTAAAAATTTCAAGTAGAAATAAAATGCAGGTTGAATGTATTTGAAGTCTTCTAGTGGCCACATTAAAAAAAAGTAAAAAAGAAATTGGAAAGTGTTAATAATTGACTTAAACAAATATGTCCAAAATTTTATTACTGCAACATGTAATCAACAAAAAATTTTAAGGAAGTAAGATATTTTTTCTTATGTCTTCAAAATCAGGTGTATATTTTGCACTTAATAGCATATCTCAGTTCAGACTAGTCATTTCAAGATCCCAATAGCTACTTGGAACTAGTTGTTGCTTTAGATGCAGAAACTTTAGTTTATTATGTATCTTCAATTGCAATTTGGAATACTCAGAAGGTTGTTTGACAGGGGTCTCTTGGACAAATTCTTTACAAAAAGATTAAGTGTATGACTAAATTATGACCCAAGGAGGACATATTTTAAGGGCTAGAGTGTTATGTTCTATACTTTGTTGTTGACTGAACAATTCATGGATGATAACCTTGGAGAACGTAGGAGAATCAGTGGCTACCACAACTTTTTTCCCCCTTTTTGTTCCCATTTGTAAAAGTCTCCATCAGCTATCTGTTTCATGTAGGGTAAAATCTATCCTACAATAGATCTGTTCTCCAGGTATTGCCATAAAAATTGTTCTTTCAGAAATCATGGGGTATATGTGAGTTTCTGAGGGGTTTGTTCAGATTGAAGGGAAAGAGAGACAATTCTAGATACAGGGAGAAAAATCTGGAGATTCACATTCATAAAGTTTACCAGTGAATAACCAGTAGAATTTGACTGAGTTTATAGGAGGTTTTAAAGCCAAAGGTAGGGCTGAGGTTTTAGCCTGAGTGACTGGTGAAATAAGATTATCATTGGTAGTAATTCATTCTATTTTTTAAGTTCATTCACTAATTCAATAAAGGTTTCTTAAGTGTTTACTCTGTATTTGGCACTAGTGTAGCAGTTGAGAATATTACCATAATTAACAGTAATAGCTGGAATTTGTGGAGCACTTACTATGTGTCTAATATTGACATACATGCTCTATGTGAAGTAGTGTTTTCTAGAACTATTGAGAATAAATATACTAGGAGATAATGAATGTTGAGTAAAGGACTCGAGGAGAACTTAGTTTGATTCCATCAGCAGTTTTGAGTTTGGTGCCTAACAACCATCTTACTTTACAGCCTCTAAAGGATATGATTGTAACTCTGTATAATGTTGACTTTTGTGGCACTTACCTCTTAAAATGAATAGTAATGGAGAGGAAGAAAGAAATGCCACTTTGCCATCCAGATAATGAATATGTATTTTTGGCAATAGTGGCATATCCAAATGTTGCTTCGTTTAGCCCAACAATTAGTTGGGATTGACCTCTGGAGAAATCAAAGGAGGATTTGTAGGTCAGCAAACTTTTTTTGTTCTGAACCAGGTAGCAAATAATTGGGGCTTTCTGGGCGATATGGTCCTTTTCATAACTGCTCAACTTTGTCCCTCTAGCAAAAACAGCCATAGGCTACATATTATAGATGTGTGTGACTGTGTTCCAAACCAAGTTTATTTACAAAGCAGGTGGCCGGCCAGATTTGTCCTATGGGCTCTAGTTTGTAGGTCTCTGATATAGATAAAAGAATTATCATATTAGAGTTTGGAGAGAAATGAATAATTATGATATTTAATCTTGTTTTTCATAGATGAGAAAACAGAAGTACAAAGTAAGTCAAAGGCTGTCTCAAAATCATTGATGTTGCTGGAACTAGATTAGAAACCATGTTTCATTGATTCTTATTCTAAGTCTGTAGCCACCACACCTCAGTGGTCATCTTAATGATGATAGTTATCCAACATGATAGGACATGAGCTGGATTTGCCATTCACCTGATAACATGGGAAGAAATAGAATTGGAAGAGAATTATGTCATGGTAGCATAACAGTGAATTCCCTTGTGTGATAGTAGACATGCATTAAGGCCGATGTGGCTCCTCCCTAGCCTAATGGCTTAGAAGACTCTGGATTCCTCTGTCCTGGCGGCCTCCTCACTCCCTGTGGGTGCAGTTAATTACCCCTAGTGGTAGTTAATTTGCATGGATCTAGGGAGATATTAGGAAGCTGTGTCCTATCATGCCCTTGTATCTTATTTCATGTCCTTTTCACTTGCATTTTTGTTTGGGTAGAAAACAAGAAGGAAACCTACATTGGATCTAAGTCTTCATTCATTCCAGTTTTAGAAGCCAGGCCTGATCTTTCTGGTCTAATATAGCTCAAACATTTGTTGCCAAGTAGTGATTTAACAGGCATGCTTATACTTCGTATTTAATTTAAGATCCATCTTTCATAATAATCTTGAGACAAGCAAAACTCTGAATTTCTCCTTAAACAAGTAGTGCTCTATTTCCATTCATGGATAGTATTGAACAGAGTTTACTTTTTTAAATGAAATTTTTAATTGAGTCTGTGAAATGGCTGAGTTTTATTGAGCAGAGAGGAGAATGAGGATTAGTACATAACTGATCAATCAACTTGAGAAATGTTTACAGAAAGTAGGAGACAGAAGATGGAAAGACACATGGTGTAGAGAAGAGCTCAGAGAGCTGGGTGGAGAAACTGAACAGCTCAGAGAACTGGAGATTCAGAGGAAAGAGTGTTTTTAAAAAAATTGAATGTTGAACAGCATCGAAAGCTGTAGAAACTACCACGAGACTTGGCACTTAAGAGGAGATTAGTGACATTTTTAGTGATGTTTCAATATCCTGAAGCCAGAAACCAATGTACAGATGTTTAAGGAGTGAGCAAATACATCAGGTGAGCAGTAGTTTTAAAAATTTGGGAGACTAAAATGATGGCAAAGAGTAGCATGGATAATCACCTTTCTCTTTTAGAGAGAGGCATTTGTTTAAATAAACACTACATAGAAGGGGCCAGTAAAAAAGTGGACTTTTAATACCTAGCTCATTGGAGGTAGTGCAGATTTTCAGCTCCAATATACTGCATATGTACTTCATTACATTTGTTTTAAACTGTAATAGCCCCTTAGGTGTAGAGATATGGTTAATTAATTTTTAGGCATTCAGCACTTAGGAAAGAATATGGCACATAGTATGTATTTAATAAATATTTATTACACTGGAAAGACTAGGTGCTGTCTACAATGAAAGTGAGAGAGTGATAAGGATGATAGCCCTCTCAGTATGACCATGAGGTGTGTACACCTTTATTATGTGTGTATATCTATATTTATATACATATTTAAACATTGACAGTGTTTTGCTGAACATTGGTTTCCTTTTACATTTTATTTGTATTGCTTTATAATGCATCTCAGGACAAGAAAATCTTGCTACATCTGTGCTTTGAGAGCAGCTCTCAAAGTAGGATGATTAAATAGTTTCAGTCATTTATATGAAACTTATTCCTTACTCAGCATCAATTTCCATTCACTCTACATTGGTATTTATGTAATTTTTGGGGTGATCCAGTGTGAAAGTCACACTTTTCACACCTCTTTCAATACAGTGAAGCTGCCACCTGTACTTATGTAAAACCTGAATTACTATTGCAGAATTCTATATTACCAAAACTAAGATATCTTTTCTCACTTGTTTATGTCTCTATGACTTACTAAGCTAGAAATTCATGTAGAAATCACATATTCACTCAAGTTTTTCTCAGAAAATATAAATTTCAAAGTGTTATTTGCTTTATTCACGTTTTATTCGGTCTGTAAAATTAAACATTCACTAAGTGGTAATTACTTCAGATAATTACTTAAAAGAGACCTGGCAGTTCTTTTTGTTATTAATAGTCACCTTTCTCCTGCCTTTTTCTTTATGTCTCTCAACTTATTAGAAAAATATTTCAACCAAATTTGTGAGAAATTCTATGCTTTCAACATTTTATTAGAGTATCTGAGACAAATGATGTGTGGATGAGATACCCTGGGGCAACTTCAACTCTGTATGGGAAATATACTATGTTTTTTCTTTGTTCAGTCAGCTTGCTGTACAAAAAGTTATAGGAAAGTCAAAGGATCCATTCTCTTTCCTGTCAATTATGCCATAACTAGTTGCAAAACCAGATAGTAATAGCTCTGGCCATTTCTGTGTCTTTCCTCTCACCTTGGGGATATAAAACTAATATGGTGCCATTCCTCACCAGCCCTTTTGAAATGCTATGAATCCATACAGATATAAAGGAAAAGGAAGAAAGACAGCAGAGAAAACACAAGTTTTTAAATAGTTTCTGCTACTTAATTTTCATTCACATCAGTCTCATCTTAAAATCAACAGCCATTTCCAATGTCTCTGTCACGTATGTCCATTTTTTGTAACCATTGAGTTAATTAGTCATTGGGGTAGGTTGTAATATCAAACAGGCATCTTAACTATATCTGTTTTGATTAAATGTGGAACCATCCATTTTTGTAATGAATATAGCACATTATGAAAAAAAAGGTCCAGAAAAAAATTAAGTTTTATTTCCAAATGTTGAGGTCATTCATCAAACATCATTAGAGTGATTTACAGAGTGTTATTAAATGCGTAATTCTTAATGACTCTCTACTCTTTAGCAGCAGGTAAGTGAACGGGCTTTTAAAACTCTTGTCTTTGAATTATTATAGGTAAAGAAAGCTGTCAGAGGTATTCATGAAAGCTGCATAAAATATCCCCTCCCCACTAACACTAAGGTTTTTTCCTTTAGGAAAATAAAGCACTCTTTGCAAAAAGGTTTCAAGGACGTCATTCATTGCCATTGTGTCTGTAATAAACCATTTTCAGCACAGGTGGCATTTCCCTTGAGCATTTTGGTCCAACATATTAAAGCTTAGTGTTTCCAGATTACTAAGCCATATTTTGTTAAACTTTGGTATAAAATGTGGCGCTGTTTTTAGACTGTTATAATGAAATAGTTTCTCTTTTATAATAAGAATAAACAGAAGCAATATTGGTCCAGTTTGGTATTGAATTTTACCAGTTATAAGTAGGAACATTTGATATACAATGAAATGCTTAATGCTGTGGAAAACAGCCAGTATATGTGACAAGATAAAAATGCATAATTTCCTCTGTAGGTCAGCAGCTTAACTTTTGAAAATAATAACTTGAATTTCTTCAGTGAAATTTACATGGAGTTTGTAGATAGCCTGTGTGTAATTAAGACAAAAATACTTAGAACACACACACTAATTTAGAGTTACTGCTGAATAAGTCAGTTTCCTAAAACTATTTCTGATACAGTCGAATGGTTTTTGAGTTGCAACAAATAAAATAAAATTAGGTTTGGTATTATGCAACTTTCAATACTATTTCAGTAATTATCCTAGAGGTACAGCTCTACTATAAATATTTTATTTAAAGTTCTATATTATATTATAATGAACTATACCTTTGTTTGTATATTTAAAATTTCTGGATTTTATTTTATCTTTCTACTTCAAGTCAACAGTTTTACCATGTCAGCCTTATTTAGTGAGAAGAGTAACACATTGTCTGGTTTCTTTGGGGATGAGGGTTAGATATATTTGTATTACTTAATTTAATATAGATCAATGATATTTAATCTATAAATATTATATATTTAATCTGTATATTTATCTATATAATTAATCTATATATTTAATTTAGTATATTTAATCTATAAATATTGATTATAACCATGCTGGTTAGTTTTTTAATAGAATTGATTTATTTTTGTGGACTCTGATTACTGAGTACATGTACATTTTAGGAAACTCAGGAAATTCAGAAAAACCCAAAGTAAAAATATAAATCATTCAATACCTAACATTCAGATATACTTAGTATTTTCATTTTGGCAGACAGCACAAAGGTTACCTCATTCTAGGCAAAAATATGTAAAAAGTTATGCCTATTTTTATATAATATTATTTAGTATTGGTTCAAAAATTAACAATTTCAAACCATTTTTTAAATTCACAAATAAATGTGTGTTTAATAGAAATCTGGAGAATAAAAGCAGAAGAAAAATCTTCCTCAGGAATAACTGAAAAACCTTTTGGCTAATTTTCTTGTGGTTTTTACTTCTACACATATGTTTACATATGTTAATGTGCTCCAGTTAAAAACCACCAGGACACACCTATAGCTGAACAAGGAATTACTGCCCATTGCAGTGAGGAAAAATATATGGGGAGCTGCTGAGTAAAATAGTATTACAAAGGAGTTTAAAAGTATATTGAAAGGAGAGATTGTAGGATTTAGGCTTTGGATAGGTGACTTGTAGAGAGGTTTAAGGAAGCGAGTCTTTGCTTTGAATTGGATGCTGCCAGGAAGCAGGGCTAATTCTATGATTGGGTATCATAATAAATTTATCTAGCAGGGGGGATACTAGACTGAGCCTAATGCTGTCATTGGTGAAGAAGCCGCCGTCACTCACATTAGCCAGGATAGTGGCATGTTTGGTCATTTTGTGGTTGGACAATGTTCATTATTTGTCTGTATTCTTGTGTTATAGAGTGATCTTATTTTTGTCTGGAACTGTCATGATTGTAGAGTGGCCTTATCTGATGTTGATGTTCAGGAAGTTGTTTATGGTCAGTAAGAAATGAGACACCTGTGAGTACCAAGGTAATTCAAAACAATACTAATGCCTAGCTTCTGAATCACAAGGGCTAGTTTTCTTTCTCATATATTATGATCTTATTTTATATTCAGTGTAAAATGTAATACTCAATGAGAGCAGGAAACTTGTTCCATTCATTGTTGACATTTCCAGTGCTTAGCTATCTGCTTGGCTCACAGAAGCTACTTAATATTTATTAAATTAATATAATTATCACTTAAAGAATATATACTTATTATAGAAAGTTTTATTAATGCATAAAAATATCATGAAGAAAATAAAATTAATGAGAATTCCACTTCCCTATGGTGGAGTAGATAATTGGGATCAATTATCCAAGGTCAAATATAAAACAGGGAAAAAATCTGAGGACATTAAATAATAACCAAAGAATGAAAGAATTATGTAACTTGAAGAAAAAGAAAGCCAGAAGAGCGAGTCTAGCACTGGGACCTCTTTTCCCAACAAGCATTTGATGATTCCAAAAGAGGAGGCTAAGATGATAGGTGAACAGTTTTAAATAGAAAGACATGGTTAGGGTAACAAAAGTTAGAGTTCAGGGCCAATCCAATAGGAGGAATATGGGGCATCCCAAGGCTTTGATTTGAGTCCTCTAGGACTAGACTCTAGAAGAAAGGGAAAATCCAAAATTGACAAGTTCCCACAAAAACTTGAGATCAGCTTTGAATTATCTCAATTCCTGATTGGACTAAGATGATTGAGGATGGCTAGTACTCTTGCCATCTGCCAGATGTAAAAGTAAAGTGTCTGATTAATGGTAATTCTATTAGACTTCAAATAATCGCTACAATTTTACATATCCAATATCCTGCATTCAATCTGAAAATGACCAGATACATGAAATAACAAGACAATATGATGAAGAGCTAAGAGAAAGCAGAGCTAATGGCAAAATATACACAGGAATCCAGATAATGTAGTTATCACGTGACACTTTAAAATAATATTATTATGTTGAAGGACATAAAACACAATGTTGTTAATTTTGGCTAAGGCAAAATAATGAAGTCCAAAAAAACTCTAACTGATGTTTATGATGCAATTAGTGACTTTCAGAATAGTAAAATACATGGGAAAGGAGAATTAGCGAATTAGAATATTTTTTAGAAGAATGTATCCAGAACAAAGCAGAGAGAGGGAAAAGTATAGAAAAGAGAATAAGACACATATAGAATAAAGTAAATAGTTCTAATAAATGTGTAATTGCTAGGAAAAGTGTGATAGAATAGAGAAGTAATGTATATGTATATATATATTTTTTATTAAGGTATCATTGATATACACTCTTATGAATGTTTCACATGAAAAACATTGTGGTTACTACACTGACCCATATTATCAAGTCCCCTCCATACCCCACTGAAGTCATTGTCCATCAGTGCAGGAAGATGCCACAGTCACTACTTGTCTTCTCTGTGCTACACTGTCTTCCCTGTGACTCACCCCACACCATGTGTATGTACTAATCATAATACCCCTTAATCCCCTTCTACCTCCCTCTCCACCTGCCTTCCCACACCCCTCCCCTTTGGTAACAAATAGTCCCTTCTTGGAGTCTGTGAGTCTGCTGCTCTTTTGTTCCTTCAGTTTTGCTTCCTTGCTACACTCCACAAATGAGGGAAATCATTTGGCACTTGTCTTTCTCTGCCTGGCTTATTCCACTGAGCATAATACCCTCTAGTTCCATCCATGTTGTTGCAAATGGTAGGATTTGTTTTCTTCTTATGGCTGAATAGTATTCCATTGTATATATTTATCACATCTTCTTATCCATTCATCTACTGATGGACACTTAGGTTGCTTCCATATCTTGGCTATTGTAAATAGTACTGTGATAAACATAGGGGTGCATATGTCTTTTTGAGTCAGAGAACTTGTTTTTTGGGGTAAATTTCTAGGAGTGGAATTCCTGGGACAAATAGTATTTCTATTTTTAGTTTTTTGAGGGACCTCCATATTGCTTTCCACAATGGTTGAACTAGCTTACATTCCCACCAGCAGTGAAGGAGGGTTCCCCTTTCTTCGTATGCTCACCAGCATTTGTTGTTCCTAGTCTTTTCAATGTTGGCCATCCTAACTGGTGGGAGGTGACATCTCATTGTGGTTTTAATTTGCATATCCCTGATAATTAGTGATGTGGACTATCTTTTCATGTGCCTGTTGGTCTTCTGAATTTCTTCTCTGGAGAAGTATCTGTTCAAATCCTGTGCCCATTTTTTAATAGGGTTATTTGTTTCTGGGTGTTGAGGTATGTGAGTTTTTATATATTTTAGATGTTAACCCCTTGTCAGATATGTCATTTACAAATATGTTTTCCCATACTGTAGGATGCCTTATTGTTTTACTGATGGTGTACTTTGCTGTACAGAAGCTTTTTAGTTTGATGTAGTCCCACTTGTTCACTTTTGCTTTTGTTTCCCTTGCTCGAGGAGATGCATTCAGGAAAAGTTGCTCATGTTTATATTCAAGAGATTTTTGCCTATGTTTTCTTCTAAGAGTTTTGTGGTTTCATGACTTACATTCAGGTCTTTGATGCATTACGAGTTTACTTTTGTGTGTGGAGTTAGACAATAACCCATTTTCATTCTCTCACATGTAACTGTCCAGTTTTGCCAACACCATTTGTTGAAGAGGCTGTCATTTCCCCATTGTATATCCATGGCTCCTTCATCATATATTATTTGACCATATATTCTTGGGTTTATATCTGGGCTCTCTATTCTGCTTCATTGATCTATGGGTCTGTTCTTGTGCCAGTACCAACTTGTCTTCATTACTGTGGCTTTGTAGTAGAGCTTGAAGTCAGGGAGCATAATCCCTCCACACTTTATTCTTCCATCTCAGGATTGCTTTGGCTATTCAGGGTCTTTTGTGGTTCTACATTAATTTTACAACTATTTGTTCTAGTTTTTTGAAGAATGCCATTGGTATTTTGATAGGGATTGCATTGACTCTGTACACAGGATAGCCATTTTGACAATATTAATTTTCCTAACCATGAGCATGGGATGTATTTCCATTTATTGATATCTTTAATTTCTCTCATGAGTATCTTGTAGTTTTCAGAGTAAAGGTCTTTCATTTCCTTGGTTAGGTTTATTCCTAGGTATTTTATTCTTTTAATGCAATTTTGAATGGAATTGTTTTCTTCATTTCTCTTCAAGTTTATCATTAGTATATAGGTATGCAACAGATTTCTGTATATTAATTTTGTATTCTGCAACTTTGCTTAATTCAGTTATTGGTTCTAGTAGTTTTGGGATGGATTCTTTAGGGTTTTTTATGTACAATATCATGTCATCTGCAAACGGTGACAGTTTAACTTCTTCCTTACCAATCTGAATGCCTTTTATTTCTTTGTGTTGTCTGATTGCCGTGGCTAGGACCTCCAGTACTATGTTGAATAAAAGCGGGGAGAGTGGGCATCCTTGTCTTGTTCCCGATCTTAAAGGAAAGCCTTTCAGCTTTTTGCTTTTAAGAAGTTGTTGACTGTGGGTTTGTCGTATATGGCCTTTATTATGTTGAGGTACTTGCCCTCTATACCCATTTTGTTGAGAGTTTTTATCATGAATGGTTGTGGAATTTTGTTGAATGCTTTTTCAGCATCTATGGAGATGATCATGCTGTTTTTGTTCTTCCTTTTGTTGATGTGTATGATGTTGATGGATTTTCAAATATTGTACCATCCTTGCATCCCTGGAATAAATCCTACTTGAGCATGATGGATGATCTTTTGATATATTGTTTTAATTCAATTTGCTAATATTTTGTTGAGTATTTTTGCATCTATGTTCATCAGGAATATTGGCCTGTAATTTTCTTTTTTTTGTGGTGTCTTTGTCTGGTTTTGGTATTAGAGTCATGCTGGCCTCCTAGAATGAGTTTGAAAGTAGTCCCTTCTCTTCTACTTTTTGGAATACTTTAAGGAGGATGGGTATTAGGTCTGCACTAAATGTTTGATATAATTCAGCAGTGAAGCCATCTGGTCTAGGCCTTTTGTTTTTAGGTAGTCTTTTGATTACCACTTCAATTTCATTGCTGATGATTGGTCTGTTCAGATTTTCTGTTGCTCTTTGGGTCAGCCTTGGAAGGTTGTATTTTTCTAGAAAGTTGTCTATTACTTCTAGGTAATCCAGTTTGCTAGCATATAATTTTTCATAGTATTCTCTAATAATTCTGTGTATTTATGTGGCATCTAATTTAACCTATTAAGTATACTATTACAACACAATCTAAAGGGTCTTTTTTTTCTTTTCCTCCTTTATTTCCTCTTCCATTTTTATATTTTAAATATCATATTCTGTACTCTTTGTCTATCTCTTGACTGACTTTGGGAGTAGTTGATTTGATTTTGTATCTGATTAATAATTAATTGTTCTACTTTCTTTACTGTGCTTTCATTTCCTCTGGTGATAGCTATTTAACCTTAGGAACATTTCCATCTATGGCAATCCCTCCAAAATACACTGTAGAGATGGTTTGTGGGAGGTAAATTCTCTCAAGTTTTGCTTATCTGGAAATTGTTTAATCCCTCCTTCAAATTTATATGATAATCTTGCTCGGTAGAGTATTCTTAGTTTGAGGCCCTTCTGCTTCATTGCATTAAGTATATCATGCCACTCCCCTCTGGCCTGTAAGGTTTCTGTTGGGAAGTCTGATGACAGCCTGATGGGTTTTCCTTTGTAGGTGATCTTTTTTCTCTCTCTGACTGCTTTTAATACTCTGTTCTTATCTTTGATCTTTGCCATTTTAATTAGTGTATGTCTTGGTGGTGTCTTCCTATGGTTCCTTGTGTTTGGAGATCTGTGCACCTCCATGGCCTGAGAGACTATCTCCTTGCCCAGACTGGGGAAGTTTTCAGCAATTACCTCCTCAAAGACACTCTCTATCTCTTTTTCTCTCTCTTCTTCCTCTGGTACCCCTATAATGCGAATATTGTTCCATTTGGATTGGTCACACAATTCCTCAATATACTTTCATTCCTAGAGATCCTTTTTTCTCTCTGTGCATCAGCTTTGTTGTTTTCCTTTTCCCTTGTTTCTATTTTATTTACTATCTCCTCTATTTCATTTAATCTGCTTTTAAATCCCTGCTTTGTATGTTTCCTTTCAGATACTGTATTCCTTAATGATTGAATCTCATTCTTGAATTCTTCACTGAATTCTTGAATATTTTTCTGTACCTCCATGAGCATGTTTATGATTTTTATTTTGAAATCTCTTTCAGGAAAATTGATGAGTTCAGTTTCACTTGACTCTCTGATGTTTGTGAGGTTTTGGTTAGATCCAGGTTCCATTGATGCCTTCTAGTGCCCCGAAGCTCTACCTCTGGAACTTCTCATCCCCAGGAGTGATGGCGGAGGTCACAGGCAAACGGTGCTGGTGCCTGTCATGAGGAAAGAGCTTTTCCTGCTTCCTGGCTGCAGTGCCTGTCTCCAGTGCCAAGCCAGTGGGCCAATCATGCAGGTGGAAACCGCTATGCTTTTTACTTGTAGCTGCCATAGACAGGGCCGCCCTATGGCTGGCCCAGTGCAATGACAGGAGCAGCCATTTTGCGAGTTTGTGCCGGTCAGGAGGAATGCACAGCAACCTAAGTATTGCAGTGGGCAGCCTCATAGCTGTGTTGTCAGCCAGGGGATGGAGTGCCTGAAGCTTCTGAATTTTCCCAACCTGCAGGACAGAGTGCTCCCAGACAATTTTGTCCATCTGTCCTTTCTTTTGAGCAGCAATCTCTGTGCAATACTTGCCCCTTTAGCAGTCCTCTCACTGTTAGGAAGTCTCTCAGACTTCCCAACTTTCTTCATCCCAGAGCAGCAGAATGTGGATCCCTGTTTTTCAAAAGTGGTTGAAATCTCAGTCTCTCTAAGTATTCTGCCTGTCTTAGCTTTCCAAACCAACTAATCTCCAGAGGACCAAGTAATGTAGGTTCATGCTCCCAGAGCAGATCTTGAGGGCTGGGTGTTCAGTAGTCCTAGGCCTCCAACCCGTCCCTGCTCCATTTCTCTTCCTCCCTCTGGTGAAGTGGGGTGGGGGAAGGGCTTTGGTCCCCCTGGATCCCTTTGGTACTTTACCCTTTTCCTTGAGGTCTTCTGGTTTCCCCAGGTGTAAACAGTCTGCCACAGCCTTCTTTCCTGTTGCTCTTCCATATTTGATGTATTTTCTATATTTTTATAGTATGTGTTATTTTGGGAGGAGGTTTTTGTCTCACATATTATGCCATTTTTAATCCTCTGTCAGAAGCAATATTTGAAGAAATATTTAAAAATTTCCAAAATTTATAAAATACATTAAGCCATAGATTCAAGTAGTACTACAAACACTAACCACAAATTACAGAAAATGGCCATGGATACATATTAGCTGCTAAAAACCAAATATGGACAGAAACATGTTAAAAGCAATGAGAGTAAAACAATTATCTTTGAAGAAACAATAAGCAACTTTAAGCTGACTTCTCAACAAAAGCAATGAAGTATGAAAACAATCAATGACATTTTCCAATTTCTGAAGCAAAACAGAATTTTATACCTCAGAAAATATGTTTCAATTATTGTGGTCAAATCATAATATTTTCAGACAAGAAAGTTGAGAGAGTTCATCACCAGAACACCCACATTTAAAAAGTACTAGGAAGGGTTTTTCAGGCTAGAGTAAAATGATACTAGATACAGGATTATTGGAAATAAGGAAGAAGTAAGTAGGAGATAAAGAAGAAGTGAACAACAATGATGGAAGTGGGGCTAAAATTAGTTGACTTTAGGAAATAATAATATTCTTAGGATTTAAAATATAACCATCATTTAAAAAGATGATCTCTCGAGAGGCTAAGAAGAGAAACCGCAGACTTGGAGAAAAATTTTACAAAGGGCACATCTGACAAAGTACTGCATATCCCATGTATACAAATAGCTTTTAAATCTCAACTATAAGAAAACAGACAATATGATCAAAAAATGTACCAAAGCCCTTAACAGATACCTCACCAAAGAAGATATACAGATGGCAAATGAGCATGTGAAAAGAAGTTCCACATCATATGTTATTAGGGAAATGCCAACTAACACAATGAGATACAACTACATACCTACTAAAATTGCAAAAATTCAGAACACTGACAATATCAAATGCTGGTGAGGATGTAGAGGAACAGGAAATCTCATTCATTGCTGGTGGAACTGCAAGATGATACAGCCACTTTGGAAGCACTTTAGCAGTTTCTTATAAAACTAAACACACTCTTACCATATGATCCAGCAACTGTGCTCCTTAGTATCTACCCAAAGCAGCTGAAAACGTATGTGCACATAAAAACACACACAGGGATATTTATAGCTGTTCTATTCATAATTGCCAAAATTTGGAAGCAACCAAAGTGTCTTCAGTAGCTGAACAAAGGAATAAACTGCTCCTTTTAGTAGATACCAAAGAGCACAATGATATATATGTGTGTGTACATATATGTATGTATGTGTATAGATGTATAAAGTTTCCACAGTGGTCATCTCAGTGAACATTGTGGCAGTTGTTATAAAAATATTCCAATGAGTAAGAGTGAAGAGTATTGGAGTGAATAGAAATATAGAAAATCTAATAATTAAATGTAAAATAAGAAAAAAATAGAAGACATATAAAGAGAAACAAAAAGAAAATTTTAGAACTGAAAAATAAACCAAATAAACTCTCTGGATGGGCTAAATAGCAGAATGAAAATGATGGGGGAAAAATTCAGCAAAATGAAGCTGATGGATCAATAGAAATTATTCAGTTCATATAAAACAGAGAAAAACGACTGAGAAAAAAATGTACAGACCATTAGAGACCTATGGAACAGTATCAAAATATCAAATATTTATGTCATAAAAGTACCAGGATGAAAGGGAAGAATCCAGTGAAATGTATATTTGAAGAAATAATGGTGAAAAGGTCCCCAAATTTGGTGAATGGCATAAACATATGTAAGTAGCTAGGCAGAGCCCAAACAGACTAAGTCCAAAGAAATCAATGCCCACACATATACACTGCTGAAAGCGTAATGACAAAGGAAAATCATGAAAGCTGCCAGAAAAGAAACCTATTAGAGGACAATGGTTCCAAGTGAAGAAGATTTCTGATCAGATGTCATGGGAATTAGAATAAAATGATACAGCATTTCAACGTGTTGAAAAAAAATGCCAACCTAGAATTTTATGTCCAACAAAGGTATCACTCAAGAATAAAGGTGAAATAACAACATTCTTGTCTGAAGAAAAGTCTAAGAGTGTTTTTTTCAGAAGACTTTCTCTAAAAGAACTGGTAAAAGAGTTCTTCCCAAAGATGGGAAATTTACCAGAGAACTTGAAACATCAAGGGGGAAAAAGAAAGTACTATAAATGGTAAATATCTGGATAAATATAATAGACCACTTTTATTTTATTTATTTTATTTATTTATTTTTTAATATAATTTATTTTATTATCATTAATTTACAATTACATGTGTAATATTACGATTATTAAACTACCCCTTCATCAGGTCCCCCCCACCAACCCCATTACAGTTACTGTCCATCAGTGTAGTGAGATGCTATAGAATCACTACTTGTCTTCTCTGAGTTGTACTGCCCTCCCCGTGCCCCCCCAACATTACATCTGCTAATCGTAATGCCCCTTTTTCCCTCTTATCCCTCCCTTCCCGCCCATTTTCCCCAGTCCCTTTCCCTTTGGTAACTATTAGTCCGTTCTTGGGTTCTGTGAGTCTGCTGCTGTTTTGTTCCTTCAGTTTTTTTCTTTGTTCTTATACTCCACATATGAGTGAAATCATTTGATACTTGTCTTTTTCGGCTTGGCTTATTTCACTGAGCATAATACCCTCTAGCTCCATCCATGTTGTTGCAAATGGTAGGATTTGTTTTCTTCTTATGGCTGAATAATATTCCATTGTGTATATGTACCACATCTTCTTTATCCATTCATCTACTGATGGACACTTAGGTTGCTTCCATTTCTTGGCTATTGTAAATAGTGCTGCAATAAACATAGGGGTGCATCTGTCCTTTTCAAATTGGGCTGCTGCATTCTTAGGGTAAATTCCTAGGAGTGGAATTCCTGGGTCAAATGGTATGTCTATTTTGAGTTTTTTGAGGAACCTCCATACTGCTTTCCACAATGGTTGAACTAATTTGCAGTCCCACCAGCAGTGTAGGAGGGTTCCCTTTTCTCCACATCCTCGCCAACATTTGTTGTTGTTTGTGTTTTGGATGTTGGCCATCCTCACTGGTGTGAGGTGATATCTCATTGTGGTTTTAATCTGCATTTCTCTGATGATTAGCGATGTGGAGCATCTTTTCATGTGCCTGTTGGCCATCTGAATTTCTTCTTTGGAGAAGTGTCTATTCATGTCCTCTGCCCATTTCTTAATTGGATTATTTGCTTTCTGTTTGTTAAGGTGCATGAGTTCTTTATATATTTTGGATGTCAACCCTTTATCAGATATGTTTTTTATGAATATATTCTTCCATACTGTAGGATGTCTTTTTGTTCTACTGATGGTGTCCTTTGCTGTACAGAAGCTTTGCAGCTTGATATAGTCCCACTTGTTCATTTTTGCTTTTGTTTCCCTTGCCCAGGGAGATATGTTCATGAAGAAGTTGCTCGTGTTTATGTCCAAGAGATTTTTGCCTATGTTTTTTTCTAAGAGTTTTATGGTTTCATGACATACATTCAGGTCTTTGATCCACCTTGAGTTTACCTTTGTGTATGGGGCTAGACAGTAGTCCAGTTTCATTCTCTTACATGTAGCTGTCCGGTTTTTCCAACGCCAGCTGCTGAAGAGGCTGTCATCTCCCCATTGTATATCCAAGGCACTTTTATCAAATATTAATTGACTGTATATGTTTGGGTTAATGTTTGGATTTTCTATTCTGTTCCACTGGTCTGTGGGTCTGTTTTTGTGCCAATACCAAATTGTCTTGATTACTGTGGCTTTGTAGTAGAGCTTGAAGTCAGGGAGTGTAATTCCCCCTGTTTTATTCCTCCCTCTCAGGATTGCTTTGGCTATTCGCGGTCTTTTGTGGTTCCATATGAATTTTAGAATTATTTGTTCGAGTTCATTGAAGAAAGCTGTTGGTAGTTTGATAGGGATTGCATTGAATCTGTAGATTGCTTTAGGTAGTATAGCCATTTTGACAATATTTATTCTTCCTAGCCAAGAGCATGGGATGCATTTCCATTTGTTAGTGTCCTCTTTAATTTTCTTAGGAGTGTCTTGTAGTTTTCAGAGTACAGGTCTTTCACTTCCTTCGTTAGGTTTATTCCTAGGTATTTTATTCTTTTTGATGCAATTGTGAATGGAATTGTTTTTCTGATTTCTCTTTCTGTTAGTTCATCATTAGTGTATAGGAAAGCAACAGATTTCTGTGTGTTAATTTTGTATCCTGCAACTTTGCTGAATTCAGATATTAGTTCTAGTAGTTTTGGAATGGAATCTTTAGGGTTTTTTATGTACAGTATCATGTCATCTGCAAATAGTGACAATTTGACTTCTTCTTTACCAATCTGGATGCCTTGTATGTCTTTGTTTTGTCTGATTGCTGTGGCTAGGACCTCCAGTACTATGTTGAATAACAGTGGAGAGAGTGGGCATCCCTGTCTTGTTCCCGATCTTAGATGAAAAGCTTTCAGCGTCTCGCCGTTAAGTATGATGTTAGCTGTGGGTTTGTCATATATAGCCTTTATGATGTTGAGGTACTTGCCCTCTATACCCATTTTGTTGAGAGTTTTAATCATGAATGGATGCTGAATTTTGTCAAATGCTTTTTCAGCATCTATGGAGATGATCATGTGGTTTTTGTTCTTCTTTTTGTTGATGTGGTGGATGATGTTGATGGATTTTCGAATGTTGTACCATCCTTGCATCCCTGGGATGAATCCCACTTGATCATGGTGTATGATCCTCTTGATGTATTTTTGAATTCGGTTTGCTAATATTTTGTTGAGTATTTTTCATCTACGTTCATCAGGGATATTGGTCTGTAATTTTCTTTTTTGGTGAGGTCTTTGCCCGGTTTTGGTATTAGAGTGATGCTGGCTTCATAGAATGAGTTTGGAACAATTCCCTCCTCTTCTATTTTTTGGAAAACTTTAAGGAGAATCGGTGTTATTTCTTCTCTATATGTCTGGTAGAATTCAGAGGTGAATCCATCAGGCCTGGGGGTTTTGTTCTTGGGTAGTTTTTTCATTACTGATTCAATTTCATTGCTGTTGATTGGTCTGTTTAGTTTTTCTGTTTCTTGCTTGGTCAGTATTGGAAGGTTGTATTTTTCTAAGAAGTTGTCCATTTTTCCTATGTTTTCCAGCTTGTTAGCATATAGTTTCTCATAATATTCTCTTATGATTCTTTGTATTTCTGTGGGGTCCGTCGTGATTTTTCCTTTCTCATTTCTGATTGTGTTTATGTGTGTAGATTCTCTTTTTCTCTTAATGAGTCTGGCTAGGGGTTTATCTATTTTGTTTATTTTTTCAACGAACCAGCTCTTGGTTTTATTGATTTTTTCTATTGTTTTATTCTTCTCAATTTTATTTATTTCTTCTCTAATCTTTATTATGTCCCTCCTTCTGGTGACTTTGGGCCTCATTTGTTCTTCTTTTTCCAATTTCAGTAATTGTGTCTTTAGACTATTCATTTGGGAATGTTCTTCCTTCTTTAAATAGGCCTGGATTGCAATATACTTTCCTCTTAGAACTGCCTATGCTGCGTCCCACAGAGGTTGTGGCTTTGTGTTGTTGTTGTCATTAGTCTCCATATATTCTTTGATTTCTGTTTTGATTTGGTCATTAACCCATTGATTAATTAGGAGAGTGTTGTTAAGTCTCCATGTATTTGTGAGCCTTTTTGATTTCTTTCTAAAATTTATTTCTAGTTTTATACCTTGGTGATCTGAGAAGTTGGTTGGTAGGATTTCAATATTTTTGAAATTACTGAGGTTCTTTTTGTGGCCTAGTATGTGGTCTATTCTGGAAAATGTTCCATGTGCACTTGAGAAGAATGTGTATCCTGTTGCTTTTGGGTGTAGAGTTCTGTAGATGTCTGTTAGGTCCATCTGTTCTATTGTGTTGTTCAGTGCCTCTGTGTCTTTACTTATTTTCTGTCTGGTTGATCTGTCCTCTGGAGTGAGTGCTGTGTTGAAGTCTCCTAAGATGAATGCATTGCTGTCTATTTCCTCCTTTAATTCTGTTAGTATTTGTCTCACATATGCTGGCGCTCCTGTGTTGGGTGCATATATATTTATAATGGTTATATCTTCTCGTTGGACTGACCCCTTTATAATTATGTAATGTCCTTCTTTATCTTTTGCTACTTTCTTCGTTTTGAAGTCTATTTTGTCTGATACAAGTACTGCAACACCTGCTTTTTTCTCTTTGTTGTTTGCATGAAATATCTTTTTCCATCCCTTCACTTTTAGTCTGTGTATATCTTTGGATTTGAGGTGAGTTTCTTGTAGGCAGCATATAGATGGGTCTTGCTTTTTTATCCATTCTGTTACTCTGTGTCTTTTGATTGGTGCATTCAGTCCATTTACATTTAGGGTGATTATTGATAGATATGTACTTATTGCCATTGCTGGCTTTAGATTCGTGGTTACCAAGGGTTCAAGGGTTGCTTCTTTACTATCTAACAATCTAACTTAACTTTCTTGTTAAGTTATTGTAAACACAGTCTGATGTTTCTTTATTTCTCTCCCTTCTTATTCCTCCTCCTCCATTCTTTCTATAATAGGTGTTTTATTCTTTGCCTTTAGTTGGTATTTGGATGGTCTGCTTTCTTTGCTATGATTTTTTTTTCTCTGGTGACATCTTTTTAGCCTTAGGTGTGCTTCCCTCTAGAGCAGTCCATTTAAGATATCCTGTAGTGGTGGTTTATGAGATGCAAACTCTCTTAACTTTCGTTTATCTGGAAATTGTTTAATCCCTCCATCATATTTAAATGATAATCGTGCTGGATACAATATTCTTGGTTTGAGGTCCTTCTGTTTCATTATGTTAAATATATCATGCCATTCTCTTCTGGCCTGTAAGGTTTCTGTTGGGAAGTCTGATGATAGTCTGATGGGGTTTCCTTTGTAGGTGTTCTTTTTTCTCTCTCTAGCTGCCTTTAATACCCTATCTTTATCTTTGATCTTTGCCATCTTAATTATTATGTGTCTTGGTGTTGTCTTCCTTGGGTCCCTTGTGTTGGGAGATCTATGAGCTTCGGTGGACTGCGAGACTACTTCCTTCCCCAGCGAGGGAAAGTTTTCAGCAATTATTTCTTCAAAGACACTTTCTATCCCTTTTTCTCTCTCTTCTTCCTCTGGTACTCCTATAATGCGAATATTGTTCCGTTTGGATTGGTCACACAGTTCTCTTAATATTCTTTCATTCCTAGAAATCCTTTTATCTCTCTCTGCCTCAGCTGCTCTGTACTCCTGTTCTCTGTTTTCTGTTCCATTAACAGTCTCTCGCATCTCATCCATTCTGCTGTTAAGCCCGTCGATCGCTTGTCTGATTTCTGTATTGTCTTTCCTCAGTTCCCTCACTTCCTCCCTCAGCTCTTGCACATTTCTCTGTAGGTCCATCAACATGGTTATGACTTTTATTCTGAATTCTTTTTCAGGGAGGCTGTGCATTTCCATCCCTTCAGACTCCCTCTCTGGGGTTGTCTGGTTGATTTTGGTCTGAACCATATTCCTCTGTCTTTTCATGGCTGTATAATTTGGTCACTGATAGTTGCCACGTATGTCAGCTGGGCTCTTTAAGACTTTAAAAAGAGAAGAAAAAAAAAGAGAAAAAAAAGATAAAAAAAGAAAAAAGAAAGAAAGAAAAAAAGAAAAAAGAGAAAGAAAAGAAAAAACAAAAACAAAACAAAAAACAAAACGAAAAACAAAAGAAAACAAAAAAAATGCCCACCGGACGTAGATTCTGTGGGAATGCTCTGGGTGGCGCTATTGCCCTACTATTCCACAGCTGTGACTGTGCCGCTCCGCAGGGCCCTTTATCGCTCTGGCAGGGGTGGGAACGAATAGGAGGCTGTTGATCTCAGTGAGAAGTGTTAAGTATGGCTACGCTTCCTCAGTCGCCAGCTAAGGCGTCTGAAACTCCCCAGGACTCCCAGCCTGCTGGGCTGAGTGTGCTGGGGCGATCCGGCTCCTCCGCTGGGCTCCTGTCTCTTTAAGACCGCTGAAGAAAGCGCGCACTTTTTTTTTTCCTTCCCGGGAGCCAGCTGCAAGCACCCTGGCGCGTTCCCCGCTCAGATCCTGCCCCTCTGTCTCTCCAATCTCCGCTGCACTGCGCAATGTGGGTCAGCGCCCCCCGCGCAGATCACCGGGGCTGGCTACTTCACGGGGTGTGCTTCCACTCCCTCCCGGCTCTGAATCCTCTCCTCCCGCCGGTGCGGTGGGGTGCGGGAGGGCTCGCGTCCTGCCGGGTTGCGGCTCCGTATCTTACCCGGCTCTTGGGGTGCCGAGTCCTCTCGCGTGTAGCTGCACGCTGTGTGCTTTCCTGTGTATTCTCGTCTCTCTTTTAAGAATAGGTGTATTTTCTGTGTTTTCGTAGATAAATGTAGTGTTGGGAGGAGATTTCTGCCGCCCTTCTCACACCGCCATCTTCCTGGAAGTCCAATAGACCACTTTTAAAATTAGATATTTTAACTATGTTTCTCTAACATGCTGATTAATTTCTCAGAAATATCTAAATTCTTAGTCTGAATCACATTCTTACACTTGCCTGCAAAAGTTTTTTCTCATTGTTTTCATTTGGTAACCATTTGCTTCCACATGCTGAATCAAATTCTTAGTTTTCCATATAAATTAAACTCTTAATCTGTAAATTGAACTACATTCTTTTTCTTTCACCTCCAATTCACTTTTTTTTTTGAGAGTTTAAAAACAGCCTTTAATTTTTCAAACAAAAGTCTTTTTGTCTGGCAATCCCAAGAAGCCCCTGCTGAGAGGGGTGTCATTATGACCACGACTTTCTGAGGCTTGCATCATTAACGGGTCTACTGACATTGCCATTCAAAGGGCACACACACTGTGAGAGGATGGACGGTGTCTGGCTTGTGTTTTTTTATTTTATTTTTTCATTTTGGTATCATTAATATACAGTTACATGAGCAACATTGTGGTTACTAGATTCCCCCCATTATCAAGGCCCCACTACATACTGCATTACTGCCCCTGTCCATCAGCATAGTAAGATGCTATAGAATCACTACTTGTCCTCTCTGTGCTATAGTGCCTTCCCCGTGCCCCCCCCCCCCAGCTACATTAGGTCTGCTAATTGTAATCCCCCTTTTCCCCTTCTCCCTCCCTTCCCACCCGCCCCCCACAGTCCCTTTCCATTCTTGGGTTCTGTGAGTCTGCTGCTGTTTTGTTCCTTCAGTTTTTGCTTTGTTCTTATGCTCCACAGATGAGTGAAATCATTTGGTACTTGTCTTTCTCTGCCTTATTTCATTGAGCATAATACCTTCTAGCTCCATCCATGTTTTTGCAAATGGTAGGACTTGTTTTCTTCTTATGGCTGAATAATACTCCTCTGTGTATATGTACCACATCTTCTTTATCCATTCATCTACTAATGGACACTTAGATTGGTGCCATTTCTCAGCTGTAGACAGGTCTTCTTTTTTTTTACCCATTCAGTGACCCTATGTCTTTTGATTGGTGCATTCAGACCATTTACATTTAGGGTGATTATCAATAGGTATGTACTTATTGCCATTGCAGGCTTTAGATTCATGGTTACCAAAGGTTCAATGGTAATTCCCTTACTATCTAACAGTTTAATTTAACTCAGTATGCTATTACAAACACAACCTAAAGGTTCTTTTTTTTCCCCTCCTTTTTCTTCCTCCATTCTTTATGTATTAGGTACCATATTCTGTACTCTTTGTCTGTCTCTTGAGTGACTTTGGGGTTGTTTATTTGATTTTGCATCTGCTTAGTAATTAATTGTTCTACTTTGCTGTTCTTTTATTTCCCCTGGTGACAGCTATTTAGCCTTAGGAATACTTCCATCTATACCAGTCCCTCCAAAATACACTGTAGAGATGGTTTGTGGGAGTTAAATTCTCTTAGCTTTTGCTTATCTGAAAATTGTTTAATCCCTCCTTCAGATATAAATGATAATCTTTTTGGGTAGAGTATTCTTGGTTTGAGGCCCTTCTTTTTCATTGCATTAAATATATCATGCCACTCCCTTCTGGCCTGTAAGGTTTCTGTTCAGAAATCTGATAGCTTGATGGGTTTTTCTTTGTATGTGGTCTTTTTTCTCTCTACAGCTGCTTTTAAAAGTTTGTCTTTATCCTTGATCTTTGCCATTTTAATTATTTTATATCTTGTTGTTGTCTTCCTTGTGTCCCTTGTGTTGGGACATCTGTGCACATCCATGGCCTGAGAGACTATCTCCTCCCCCAGATTGGGGAAATTTTCAGCAATTACCTCCTCAAAGGCACTTTCTATCCCTTTTTCTCTCTCTTCTTCTTCTGGTACCCCTATAATGCGAATATTGTTCTGTTTGGACTGGTCACACAGTTCTCCCAATATTCTTTCATTCTTAGAGATCCTTTTTTCTTTCTGTGCCTCAGCTTCTTTGTATTCCTCTTCTCTAATTTCTATTCTATTTACTGTCTCTTCTACTACATCTACTCTGCTTTTAAATCCCTCCATTGTATGTTTCATTTCAGATATGGAATTTCTTAATGATTGAATCTCCATCTTAAATTTGTTCCTGAGTTCTTGAATATTTTTCTGTACCTCCATGAGTATGTCTATGATTTTTATTTTGAACTCTCTTTCAGGAAGATTGGTGAGTTCAGTTTCATTTTGCCCTTTTTCTGGGGTTTGTGAGATTTTGGTCTGAACCATGTTCCTTTGATGTTTCATATTTTTATGTGGCGCCCTTTAGTGCTCAGAAGCTCTCGTCTCTGGAGCTGCTCAGCCCCTGGAGTGAGGTTGGGGTTCGCAGGGGGGTGGTGCTGGTGCCTGGTGGGAGGAGAGAGCTGTTTCCTGCTTCCTGGCTGCAGTGTCTGTCTCCAGTGTCAGAGCCAGTGGGCCGAGCACACAGGTATAAGCCTCTGTGCTTTGTGTCTCTAGCTGTTGTAGGCGGGGCCTCCCTCTGGCCGGCCTTATACCAGCCCAGTGACTTCCGGTTTGTGAGCCGGGGCCGGAAGGCCAGGACGAAGGCGCAGCTGGCTGCGTGTCACGGTGGGGAAGCCTCAGAGCTGAGTAGACAGCCAGGGGTATGGAGCACCTGATGCTCCTCAAAGTTCCCAACCTGCTGGGCCGAGTGCCCCCAGACAACCTTGTGCACCTATCCCTTCTCCTGCACAGCAAGGTCCATGCAATCCCCGCCCCTTCAGCAGCCCTCTCGCTGCTGCTGGAAAGCCTCTCAGACCACCCACTTTTCCTTTGTCCCAGAGCAGCTGAATGTGGATCCCCATCCTCCGCAAACTACTGGAATCTCCGTATCTCAAGCATTCCGCCTGTCCCAGCTCCCCAACCCCACCAACCTCCAGAGCACCACACAATGTAGGTTTGTGCCCCAAAGCATATCTCCAGGGCTGGGCAGTCTTAGGATTCTACCCCCTTCCCTGCTCCATTTCTCTTCCCCCTGCTGGTGAGCTGCAGTGGGGAAAGGGCTTGGGTCCCGCTGGATCAAGGCTTTGGTATGTTACCCTGTTTCCTGAGGTCTGCTCTGTTTTCCAGGTGTATGCGGTCTGGTGCAGCCTTCTTTCCTGTTGCTGTTTTAGGATTAGTTGTATTAACTATATTTTTGTACTATCTATGGTTTTGGGAGGAGTTCTCTGTCTCACTTCTCACACCACCATCTTGAATCAATCTCCAATTCAGTTTTAATCCTGCTTTTGCATTTTTGGTTCCCTTGTAATCCATTCTTATTTTATTACTCTTCAGTTTTTAAATCTCATCCTGTTGGCTTTTAATATAAGCCTGTTTCCTCCTTATTGATTTCAATTCATAATTTATAGCTGCCATGTTTTCTTTTTCCCTTGACCAATAACAAATTGTCTTTAAAATGTTTTATTTCTATAGAAATCATTTTCATAAATCATCAATGCTTATTGATTTTAACTCATAGTTTATGGCTGCCATGTCTTCTTTTCCCTTAGACCACTACCATATCATCTTAAAAATGTTTTATTTCTACAGAAATCATTTTCATAAATTATTTGTTCATTGAACCTTTAGGCTAGTATTCTTTGTGTGTATGAAAAAAGTATGCTTCAATTTATGAGGCCATACATGATGAACATCTTTTAGTCTCTGAGAGCTGAAATACTAGCTTTACAAATATACCTGCTGTTATAGTGGTATTTCTGAAATGGAATTTGCCTCACATCAGGGGAACTTGGAGTCATGGGGGCAGGTATTGGGGAGCTGAGCAAAAATAATCAATGTATCCTGGATTCTGGTACAACTAGGTTTTGGTGTATCTTCTCTTAGTCAAATAGGATGTTAAAGATTACAACAAGATGTGTTTTGGAAGTAGTGGACAGGACTAATTGCCTGATGTCTAGTAAAATGGTAACAACTTGATCAATTTGGTGTAGGTTGCATGGGTATTCATTGTATTATTCTTTTATATTTTCTGTAGGTTTAAAAATTTTCAAACCTGAAAGTATCAAATAAATATCTAATAATTGGTATTTAGGAAATTTTGTTGTGATGTGATAATAAGTAGCACTACAAGTATTAATGACAAAATTATGCTTTACATATATGTCTTAGATAATTTCATGAAATAGTAGTAGTAAGTGCTCATTAATGTTATGTTTATGTGTACCTATTAAAGAATTATAGTTTCCTTTTTGCTTCATTCATCTTACAATGCATCACAAGTATTAAAGTTTCTATGATCTATTTATATTAATTGCTAAAACACTATAAAGGTAGGTTATTAAATGGATTTTTGAGAAAAAAACACTTGTAAGTTTATTCTGACTGCTGAGTTTTCACAGGCTGTCCTACATAGAGAGGGCTTTAGTGCCATTCACACTGCATAACTTAAGTGAACCCTTTTTTAACCTAAAGCATGGCATAAACTAAAATATAATAAATAGCCAGAGTTACTGATGTCCAGAATAAAGAGGCTGAAATATTGTTAAGGGATACTTAATGCATCGTTAGCTCTTAAATCAGCTTATAGAAAAGTTGGCACATGGAGTTTAAGCTTTAAGAAATCTGTACAGCAAACACAAAGCAGTGATAAACACACTAAAACTAAATAACTACTATACAGAGAGGGAGCAAGTATACATGTATGTGTATGTATAGAGCAAAAAACACAGTAAGTAAACACAGTCATAGAATAGAAAAGAGAGAGGCTTCAGGCTGATAACCAGAGGCCCTCTAACCTCTGCAGCTACATTTGAGAGTGCTTATCCAAAGTTGAACCTGCGGGACCAAAAGTGCAAAGTAGAGAGAGGCTTGCTCTGGAAAGCAAGGATTTGATCAGGCTCTCCAATTATTTAATCAACAAATACATAAGTTCCTACTATGTGTCAGGCACTATTCTTGTGTTGAGTTTGCATTCATGCTGAGACAAATCTCTGCTTGCAAAGATGGCACATTCTAGTGAAAAGAAGCTCATAGGCTAGCTTCAGAACCAGGGTGAGAATTATCGTAGGAGGAGAATCTCCTGAAGAGAGACTGAGACATTTTATCAGCTGGCCTGGTAAATTACCAAGTACCAAAGGAGGTACCCTAAAATACCAGTATTTTAGATTTGAATTTCACCTAGAGATGCCAGGGTTTGAGACAAGCTCAAAACTGTTATAAAGGGATAATAAGGGTGAAAACAGGCATCAACAAAAATATCCTACAAAAAATAAATCCCCACCTAAATGATCATGCAAATATAAATTCCAAAACAGTTGAATAATTCTGACTCAAAGGAACACAGTAAAAACAAACAAAAAAATATATAAAAGAAATCCCAACAATCAGTACATGAATACAGTCCAGATAAAATTGATTTTATGGAATAGCTTGACAAGGATTTTAAATAAATATCTCTTGAATGCTCAAATCGAAAAGTGCAGGCTTGATTTCCCTTGAAAATTAAAAATTAAAATATGAAATAAAACCAAGCAGAAACAAATGAATCAATTAGAATTTTTGTAAGTGAAACATGCAGTCATTGAAATAAAAGCTTAATAGATAAGATAAATACTAGACTAATATCAGTTTACCGGAGAATCAGTCAGTTTGCCACTCAGATAGGGAGACAAACGTACAAGAGTTTTTTAACCTCTGCTGACCTGTATGGTAGTTATAAGCTGTAAGGAACTAGCAAGCATTTGAAATATGTCTGGTATTAAATATGTACCAGATTTCAGTGACTTGGCTCACAAACATTCGTAAGATATCTCATTAATAAGTTTTATATTATCACACATTGAAATGATAATATTTTGGCTATATTGGGTTAAAGAAAATTAAAATTAACAGAATTTTCTTTTTCTTTTTTAATAAAGCTGCATAAAACTTTATGTACATGGCTTGCACTATATTTCTGGTGACAGTGTTGGCCTATATAATATTTACTCTTATGAGAGAGTCCCAGGAAACTATATAGATGGAATGATAGAGAAGAAATATTTGAAGATAATATTAGTGAAATTTTTGTACAACTGAATGTAAAGATATATCACACCAAAATGGTACATCAAGTAATGTTCAGGATAAAGACATACTTAGAAACTTTACAGTCAAATTGAAGAAACTCAGGTATAAAGAGGAATTTTAAAACGGCTAAACTACACCGCCAGGTTACCTATGAAAATCAGTTGGGCTGATGGTAGACTCCTCTGGAGGCCACAGACAATGGAGTAATATACATAAATTGGTGAGCAAAAATAACTGCTAATCTAAAAATATTGTACCAAACTAAGTGTTCAAGTATAAGGTTAAAAGAATATGGGAAAATATATTTTCAGCTAAACAACATCTAGTTAATCATCCATAGATCCTCATTAAGAATTGCTGGGGATGTACATAGGCAGGGAGAGTGGGCCACAGGAGGGCACAGGGTATGAGAACTGGCAATGAGCCTAGAAAATGATAAAATATAAGCAATTTTAACTCTTTTTATGTTAACACCTTTTTAAAAATCTCAAAGCAGGTAAAGTTAAATTGAGTAAAACTAATAAAAGGGGTTGGGCAAGTATTCAATACATAGAGTATGATAATAGGAGTATAGAAATACTGATTCATTTATAATCAAGAATATTAATTATGAAATGAGTGGTAACCCCTTAAGGAATAGAAATGTAATGTACAGTTTCCAAAACAGAAAAGAGAAAAGGATTCCATGAAAGTGTATCAATCCAACAGAAACATGAAGTGAAGGAGAAAAAAAAAATGTAGGGAAAATGGATAGTAAGCAAGAAACATGAAACAAAATTTTTAAGAAAGAGTCCTAATGGATCATTAGTAACACTGTAAGTATGTAAGTAAATTAAACACCCTAATGAAGAAATCAGTAGTTATCAGATAAAAAGAAATATAACGTAAAAGGAAGGAATTTGTAAGACTCAGGAAATGTATAATAAAAAAAAAAGAAAAATGTGTTTAGAAGAGCACTTACCACATACTAGGAATTCAATAAATGTTACTTATCATTTACAATTTTCCCCCAATGATATATGCTTTCATATTACAACTCTTAGGTTCTTTATACCTGAAAGTGTTGAAACAGAGACAAAATGAAGAGAAATGTGTTAAGAAATAGCAATCTTCTTTTCTGTTAAAGGTTAGCATTTACAAAGCATAGGGGCAAAGATGATAAATCACATCTCCACAGCATCGCTGAACTATAATAGCTTCTTTACCCTGGCCTAGAGCTCAGTTTAAATACACACCAGGCTCTTTCCATCGGCCAAGCTATTTGCAATCTGCCAGCAGGCGAGCAAAATAAGAAAACATGGTACCACCTGCTCTCTGGGATCATGGTCTGGAGAAGAAATTCTTAACTGGGGAGATGGATCTAAACGGAGATTCATGTGAAGCTTTAGGAAATCCATGGGCTTCCTGAAATGATACACAGAAATGTGACTGTATTCATTTTTCCAGTGTGGTGGTCTTGTGACTTTCATCACATTCTAGAGGTATGGACACACGCCCAGATCCTGGAGCCTCCACGCCCAGATCCTGGAGCCTCCACTCTAGGATCAGCTAGCTAATGTGTGCCTGTGGAAGGTGCAAGCTTTCACATTTTTTATTTTTCCTGCATATAATTTAACTTAGGAAATTAGATTTTCATTTTACAGTAATTGTCATCTGAAAGACACCCCCACCCCCAGCCTCCAACTCCAGAGGTAAAGCAGCCTTGACATTATTCAACTTGTAAGGTTTAATGCTCTTGACAACCAGTTTTCAAATTGACTTCTGTGGCCCATTCTGAATTGTACTTGCAAATTAATAAGGGTGGTTGAGTGATAAAAAGAAACTCTCAGATAATCGCCAGCTTAATTTTTGCCAAAAAATTTGCTGTACTTTTCTTGTTCATTTTTTTATGAGACCTTAAAATAGATTTTAAAAATAAGGCATTTGGATTTCATTTCCATCTACCGTAGTGAGGGTGCTAATGACCTGGGGCAAGAGACCTGGAACCTTGTAAATGGCTCAGGGAATTTAAATACTAAGTCATTTCCTATTTTCTGGCACCCCAGCTCCTTTTTTCAACTTGCTTTCAGACTTAGACAAATGTAGACATAGGTGTAAATAAATAACATAAAATACTTCATGTCTTTTGTTCTCATAAGCTTGTTTATTTTCTCAGGCAAAATCAGGCTAAGAGTTAACATAAAAACAAATATGTAATGTTTCCTTAGAATTTTACTCTATTATTTTTTATGCAATATGATATATGGTTCCTTTTATCATTAACCAAAACCTTGATTTACAGAGGTTCTTTGCTACTTAGTAACCAAGCCACCCAAGGTACAACTATGAGATCAGCCCATCCTACTGAGTTTTACTTTTGGTAATATTTTTATGTTTTAGAGTATAATACATTATATTGCAAGCAGAGTATCTTCTAGTGAAGACTTTTAGAATAGGCTACTGAATTTCAAATCTCAGCTCTCCTGCTAATCATAATGAAAGTGACCATGGGCAATTTACTTAATTTTCTAAGTCTTAATTTTCTAATCTCTAAAGTGGGTGGTGACATCATCATCATTATCTCATCATCATAATTTATAAGGTCATTGTGAGGACAAAATGAGGTAATGCATGTAATTTGGTTTAACCCAGCCACTGGCCCATTTTCAAGAAAGGAATCATTAATAAAAGTAAGTTTCCTCTTAAATATCCAAGTATCACCAGTCCTTTTCCCCATTTTAGGGTAGCAAATGCAAATACTTTATCATTTCCTTTTCTCAAAAATTTCTAAGTATTCCTGAATAATGTATTCTTGATTCTATAAGGCTGTCAGAATGAGCCATCTATCTACAATTACATACAAACTAGGAAAGAATCTCATAAGCCAATTAATGAGTGAACAGAGCCAGACACAGAAGATTGAGCACAATCTGATTCCATTTATCCTTTAGACAAGGCAGTTTGGAAGGGTCTGGAAGGGAGTAGAAGAGGACCTTCTGGGTGCTGCGAATGTTTTGTTTCTTGAGCTGGGTGTTCCTTATACATGTGTGTTTAGTTTGTGAAAATTTATCAAGCTGAACATGTATGATCAGTACACATTTGTATTTAGATTTACTCTCTAAGAAGTGTTAAAACAAAGCTGCTGTCTTCTAAAAACATCAACCCATTGAGGTGTTACTTGTCCCATCTCTTGACCATCCATCTGATGCCTGTGTTCATCCTTGGCTGGTTTCTTCTTGCCTTTTGAACTTGCCCCTCTCCCTGTTTCACCTTGTCCTGCAGGTGGATTCAGATTTCTCCCTTTTGTAACAAAGCATAGAGGAGAATAGACTTTAATAAAGTTTCCTCACACCATGACAATAACAGAAAATAATTAAATCACATGCAGAAAGTTCCTTAGACACAGGCAGAAGGTGGACCCTGTGGCTTCAGCTGTCTGCACAGGCTCTTAGATGGCTTTCTGTGTGGGCTGTGGAGTGGCATTGTGTCTTAGAGCCCAGATGCCCTCCCCTCCTGTGACGGCAGCTGTGTGTCTGACAGTGTTCTCTCCCCTCTAGCCAAGATTCTGGGTCCCCAACCTTCTCTAGGGCTTGGAGAGAGGGTTTATCCCTTCCTCTCAAACTCAAGTCTATCCCAAAGTCAGTGTAACCCACACCAATGGAAATCCCCTCTTCCATAAGACAGGAACACAATAATAAAAGTGCAAATACTCATGGCCTTTCCCTTGTCATGTAGTGAATGGAGATAAGACCCACATCCAAGTTCAAAGAGGCAGAATGAAGCCACATACTTGGGGAGCTATCAGGAGGGAAAAAGAAGGGAAGGAGGGAGAGAGGGAGAACTGACCTACCTTTGCAGCTGGGAGCTGGAGTCTGAGAGGAAAGGGAGCCTATGTGTCTGGACCCTGCAGGAGAAAGGGCACATTATGGAACTACTGTGAAGTGTGGGGCTTTGGGGAAAGATCTGGATAATGATTATTATTAGGGAATTTGCCTTGTGTGGTGAGTGAACTTCCCCTGCCACCTTTTAAAAACATTTTCAATTAAGCACTACCAGACCTTTAGAGAAAAAATGTGATTCTTTTTCATTCCTTCATGATACTAGGACTGGTATTAAGAGAGGACAAGATGGTCCAATTTTATGAGATTGCGTTACATGTATCAATACATAAAGATATATAGCAGTTTTCCAGAATTTGTCATTTAGGATAGATTTTTTACTTTATTATTGTATAACCAAATGATCAATTCAAGGGCATGTTCCTGCCTGCCCCCTCTCCTCACTATGCTAAGAACAAAGGTACAAAACCCTGAACCATGTTTAAAAGTGCTAAAGATGGAGCTGTCTAACTAATTTTTCATCCCAAACTTTAAAAATCCCTGGGACAATTTTCTTATGAAATTCAAGGCCAAAACACCTGGACTTCCTTTCCTTCAGAATTTGTTATGGTAATATCATAATTGACAATTATATAGCATTCTGTGGCATGCACTGTACTAAGAACTTTACATTTTCTTTTATTTAATCTTCACAACAAGCGTATAAAGTGGATTTTCTTATAACTTATCTCTATTTTACTTAAGAAGAAATTGATGCACAGAGAAGTTAAGTGACTTGCTCAAGGCCACACAGCTGGTAGGTGGTAAAACTCAGATTCAAATTCAGGCAGCTTGCCTGCTCCAGGATCTTTGTTTTTAATTAACATGTTTTATTATTTCTAAAAATATCATTTTGTCAATCTCATGCCCAGGATAGATAATGGTAATAATAAGTCAAAAGGGAAGTAGAACTGAGTTTTCATTTGTGGTGAATAGATCAAGGCATGCAGAGACAGTAAAAGATTTCTCTTTCCAAAATGGTCTTGTTGTATTTTGTATTTCCTTGTCCAAGTGCACTTTAGAATTAGCTTGTCAAATTCCACAAGAAAATGCTTTTGAGATTTTGATTGGAGTTGCACTGAATGTGTATATAATTTGGAAAGAACTGAAGTCTTTAGAATACTGAGACTGCTCATAGGATCATGAAATATTTTTTCATTTTATTTTCCTCTTTTATATTAGTCAGCAAATTTGTATATTCTTCATCTAAGTTGTATACATTTCTGTTGCTTATTTCTAGTTTTATTTTCTGTGTGTTGCTGCTTTGAATTGACTTCTGTTATAAATCCTATTCTTGGTATACAGAAGAGTCAGTAAATTCTGTGTATTTATTTTGCAAATGGACACCTTACTGATATATCTTATTAACTCTAAACAGCTGGGGGGAAGATTCATATTCATCACGTATCACATTGCCTGAGTCATTGTAAATACATCATAAATGTTATCTCCTGTTATTTTTATTGACAAACAGATTCAACTTACTGTTTTATGTGGGATTTTGCATCTGTATCCATAAATGAGATTGTTTTGTAGAATTTTTGTTTTAGTTTTGCTTTTTGAATATCTATTGTTAATGATCTTTAAGAATAAAATAGTATTTTTAGTATCCCCTTCCCTTGAAAATAAGAAACTTAGCTGTCTTCACCTATATTCCACGTCAGACTCCCCCTCTGTCCTCCCAGTTTTGTATTCTTGAGGTTTCAAGTATAGATGGTTGTTAAAAGTGACATGTGTAAGCATTATGAGCTATCAGCTGGTGATCAGAAGTCAAGGAGTGTAGGGGGATCTTGTGACCCAGTATGCCCCCCACTTCCTGCTGCATTCCCCGTTCTCATCTCCTTAGTATTTTGCCCACTGTGTGGCCTTATGGGTATCTGAGATGATGGGAAATGTTTTCTCAGTTATGAGCCAGGAATATCCCTATAAACCAGCAACAGGGAATCCTGGGCTAGGCTCAGAAAGGGATGCAGCCTGGAAAGAGCTTGACCCATAGAACTGGTGGGCCCTGGTGGTGGAAATGATGGACAGCAACCTGGAATGTTTGCACCAGATTTCCCTGTAAGCCACCACGAGGCTGAGTGAGTTCTTCTTGCTTCTGAGGGGAAGACCAAGAGCATCCCGTGTAGGGGCCTCTTTCACACTCCCCGGTAGGGAGGGAGAGACAGGCCACTTGCCACCATTTCCAGGACTGTCGCCCTACGGTCCTACAGGTCCCAGTGAAAGAAAGCAGGATGACAGAAGTCCATTTAAGGTGCCCTAAAAATGAGAAAGAAAACAGAAGGAACACAACACCTAGCCAGGACTGCTAGCATAGATGGCAACCTGAATAAAAATAATAAAAAGTACGTAAGTGACGAATATCTAGCTAGAACTTAAACTATATTTTTTCTGAGCTTAATAATTCAGGCAAGAATTGAAGGAGAAATAAAAACAGTAAATGGTAGGACAAATGGAAAAGCAAAGCATAAAGATAATACTTGCAAGAAATTTGGAGCCTATATCCAGTAGATTTTATATGCAAATAATGGTAATCCAGTGGGAGAGAAGGAGCAGAGGAAGGAAAGGCAAAAATTAAATAATAAACTAAAATACTGCCTAACTGAGAAAAAAAAAGCAGATCGAAAGGGCTGGGTTGATGAGAACAGGTGGCATGACTGGTAAAATTTCTGATGTCCCAGGTTAAAGGAGAACCTTATAAAATTTTGCAAAGTTCAGTCAAGTTTCCCCCCAAAACAGATTCATTTTGCTTCTCCTTCATAGCACTGGGAGACTGAGGAGAGTGTAATTGTGTCTAGGCTTAAGGGAGAAAAGTACTGTTTTGTACGAAATATGTTATTACTCTACCCAGTAAAGATATCCTTCCTCTGTTCAAAAGAAAGAAAAATACTTTTATTTAAATATATATAATAATATAAGCAATTCACATATAAGATGTAAATTACTTGGGTATGAAGAATTCAAAGAGTATATCCTAGGTTCCTCTGTGAAGAAAGTATTTAAGAAAAGACCATAAACAGCAAACAAACGAGAAAGCTGTGAGTTGGGAGAGGAAGGAAGCTTTCTAAAGATCTCATTTCACTGGGGATGTGTGAGGAATAGAGTAAGGAAGAGAAGTGGATGGGCAGCATGCATAGGTAGGGGAGAGAATAATCTTTTAAGCAAATTAATGGAAGTAGTAATAAGGCCCTCAAAAGGACTGTGGCTTCAGAGGAAAATGGACACATTAGAGGAATTCAAAGGCACAATAGATCTTCCTGTATAGCAAGGAGAAGAGTGACAAGCTGAGTGAATTGTTAACACCAGTAAATGAGACAAAGTGGAAAAAATTCAGGAAACAGCACTGGAAATAAGTAATGAAGCAAATTGAAAGGAGTATAATAAAGAGTATCAGCCATGATAGGAAATAGCCCAAATTCTTGCATTAAAATGTAGGGACTTGCAGAAAGGTTTAAAAGCAGGATATTTCTTATTTACATGGACACACTTAATAAGATGATAATGAAAAGTTGATAATAAAGTGGTGGACAAAATACTTGAAATGAAAAAGTGGCCAAAAAAAAGAAAAAAGGATCAGCAGTGTTACTCTCAGTTAAGGTGAATTTTAGTGTTAAGAAATCCAACAGAGTGAAATGTAATATTAAATAGTTATAAAAACTACAATTTGTGAAACAGTTCTAAAAATCAGAAGCTTATGTACCAAACCACGTAACATGTTTTATTAATTATGTTGTTCCACAAATTGATTTTTCTTGCTTTAATTTCAACAAGATGTTTAATTATGTAATTAAAATCAATTTTTGTTATAGTAAGAGACAGTTACAAAGTAATTACAGTCAAAACATACAAAATTTAAATATTTTCATCAAAAGTAGGAATACATGCAAATATTAAAAACTGAAAAATCAATTTATATAAGATCATTAAAACTTTTTTCCTTTAAAAGAATTTAGTTATCTATTAAAACTAAAGGACACAATAATAGCATTCTTTAAAGAAAGCTAACATCTTAAAATCAATTTTTAAAAACTTAATTTCATTCTATTAAATATTTTAATGAAAGTAAAATTTTCCATTCTAGTGTATATTAGTATTCTGGGAATACCAGGGAAATGATCCTTTAGGCAAGAATAGTCAAGAATTTATTGCATTCGTAACAACTGAAAGGAAAGGTTTAGGATAAATTAATTTTTTTTCCCTTTACTGGTGTACTAATCCAATTCAAACCCTCTTTGTGCTCTAAAGGAATATTCATCTCTGCAGAACAACCCATAAGCCTTAATGACATTTAAAAAGAGTGACCTTTAGTTTGAGGGATATAGGCTAGGAGATGGGCAGAAACATTTTCCTGGGGCCTTCTCTATGTAAGTCACAAGAGTGGATGTTGAGGATGGGCTGACCATCAGATCCCACATGAAGCACCCATGAACTCATTAAAAAAACATTTGTGTGCATATGTTTTGTAATGTGAAGGGTCCTCCAAAATAGTGCTCAGGCTGGGGTTCCTTTTGCCCAGGTCAAAGGCAGCTTGTGAAACATCTTGAAATAGTAAACAGTAAATAGATGTTTCATATTAAAATCTATGGGATAGCAACAGCTGAATTCAAAGAAAAATGTATATCTAAAATGCTGTCATTTAAAAAATATATGTCGGAAATTGAAAGATTTAAGACTGTTAGAAAAAGCATAAAACCTAAATGTGATTTATGCCCACAAGGAAGTTTAAACATTTTAACGGTAAGGTATTAACAAAGGGCCACGTGGTGAAAAACATGCCTGGAAGTTGCTCAGGCTGAGAATGGGGGATGGTGGGGATTGATAAGGAATGGGCTGTGCCTATTTGGGAAAAGAAAGAAGTTTTAAACCTGCTGATGAAATTAAGACAAATGTAAGGGAAAGCCTAATATGGACATAACTTGCTTAGGCGACATCTGGGAAAGAATGTAAACTGTAGTACTCAGCCATTGAGGAACCAGGGGAGGGGCTCGTGTGCTAGGGAATAAATTACTTGGCGCAAATGGCCTCACCCAATCTTGCAAGACTTCCATGAAAGCCTTGCTCCACTGTTCTCTGTCTCCATGTCCACTTACTGAGTTTAGACCAATGAGTATGTTTCTCACAAGACCAACTCCTTCATGTCCAAATTGAGGGAAGTTGTCTGCTATATCTGTTTTGTGCTTGTGTGGCCTTTTGGTCCCAAATCTGCTCTTGTCCTTTTGAGTTAGAGTATTTTGTTGATTTTTTTCCATAGAACATGACCCAGTTCCCTCCAGGGAGCGTAGCCTTTCATAGGAGGAGATTGGGAATCAGTGTTTAGGGATTCACAAACTAGAGCCCACAGACTGACTCTCTAGGGCTATCTGCAGATCCCCTGACATTGTAAGCAAAAATCTGCATTTGTTTTTATTACACTTTTCTTTTTCTGCATGGAGTAGAAGACCCATGGTTTTTATCATATTTTTAAAAACTCTTTGAGGTGAAGTCCTACTGTTAGTATTTTGTATGCATTTTATTGAGTTATCCCTTGTTCCTGGCATTCAAAGAACATCATTCCTAGTGTCCGGTGTGGTCATTTGATAACATTCCCCAAAGATTTTCAGTATTGCTTTCTTTTTTTTTAAAGGTAATTTGTATTAATTTTGTCCAAATTTTTGAATTTTTAGCAAGTCCTTTCCATTGGAAAAAATTTCAATACTGCATGTTATTCTTTAGGAGTTATTTGTTGTGACTGTTTTACACATGAATATCCATTCAAAAGAGCTTTTTGAATCAAAGAATACCTATGTATGTAATTTAATTAATGTCCCAGATAATTGACAAAACTTTGTGAAGGTCTTTGCTTTATATATAGCAAAGATTAAGTTAAAAGTAGTTTGGCCTCCCCCTCCCACAAATGCTTTAAAAAAAACTATTTACCAACTTTTGTTCTCCGTGGTGTTTGTATTAGGCAGCTGCATAATCGTTATAAATTTAGCTTTTGCTTCATGCTAATTTTTGGCATATTTTCTGAAATGGAACAATTTCTAAAGCCTGCACTGTAGGCATGTAAAGTAACCTCTTTGGGCCTTTACAAGGAAAATATTCATGCTTTTAAAAAGAAAAGTAGTCTACCTTTTGAAAAATGCATTCTAGAGAACTTGACCTCTGAATATTTATTTTCTGACAAAACTCCCAAATTTCCATTTCCCTTACTTCTCATGTAATTTATCTTTATCCTTATTAAGACCTCCAGCTTCCTAATCATTGTCTTACTTCACAGTACATCTTCATTTCATATAGAGTACTTCCCTATTTCAACAACGTTCAGTCCAGTAGGCTATGATTCCTTTCTCTCAAACATTCAAGATTTCATGATATCGTTTCCTTTTCGTCTTGTGCTGTTGACACTCAGTCTTGGACAATTCCTGCTGCTTTATGTCTGTCTCCTTGCTGCTTCCAAGTACTGCTGAAAGATGTCAGGCAGTGGGCCAATTTATTTGACCACCAATTCACTTAGCACTAATTCACGTTGGCTCTCCTCTCAATCAGAAACACTTATGCTCAACTTTAATTTGCCTCCTAGTTTATTCTCCACATGTCAAGCTCCATAATTTTCCATTTACCTCCAGCCTCTGCCATAACTCTCTTCACTCTGGAGACAAACTTGTCTGATTCTTTATTGATTTATCAAGGTTATCTGATGTATGCACTCTTCATGGTTTTCCTTTCCACGTCAAATGTTCCCTGCCTCTTCCTCCATTTGCTCAGTCTTGCCTCTTATACTTGATAAAGAATTTTATTTCACCCTACTTCAAGCTTGCTTTCCACTTGGGCACTCAGTACAACCTTTGTCTGCTTCTGTTTGTACCTTGCGATGTCTGTTATTCCCCACGCTTAGCGTTTTCAGTATTGTAATTTCCTCAGAATTCTTCCTTGCAGTTAAAATAAAATAGTAGACGCACACAGGGGCCACTCTCAGTGTACTGACATTCTGTGGCACAATTCACATTAATTACTAAATGTGATCATTATGAAAACCCTGTGTGGCAAATAGTATGATTAGTCCCATTTACAGGTGGGCAAACTGAGTCTTAGAGAATCTGAATAAATATCAAAAATGGGACTCAAATCCAGGCCTGGAAAACTCCAAAACAAATATTCCTAAGCACCCAGTTCCTATGCTGTTACTCTCCTTTCTTTTAATCATTAAACTTACTGGGGGGGAAAAAATCTACCTTTGGTTTCTTAAATGTCTCATTCTTGGCTCACTGCTTAATCACATTCTTGTGCCTGGCATGTTAACACAGACTTACTTCATTTAACCCTGTCTTAGCCCAGACTTTTGTGGTGTTTCACATTGTCGTCAGTGGGACAACTTCCATGTTGGGTTTCTCTTCTCCCTGGCTGCCTCTGATGCTGAGATCTACTCATGCCACTCCTCCAGCTCCTCTTCCCTTAGGATTTCCTTTTTATCTCCCCAGATAGTGTGTGCCCAAGGCTCTGCGTTTGGGCTCTGTATGTCATGTAATCTGTCCTCTGCATATCTATCTCACCCTCTTCCAAGGTTCCAAATACCATCTATAAATCAGCTTCTCCCTATTTAAACAATTACTTAGAGTCTCTCCCAACAGACAGACCTGAATTTCCAACTACTTCATGATCATCTCTAAGGACAATCCAAACATCCATAAGCAAGTCATTATTTCCCTGAAACCTTCATCTACGGACCTCCCTTCATCAAAGGCATTGCCATCGACTCACTTGGCTAAGATGTTTTGGCTTCTGCTTTCCCTTTATCCTCTATAATCAACTGGTCACCGAGTCCTATTGATTCTGTTTCAATGCAGCTCTGCTTTCTTTTTCTCCTTTCCTTTGTCTCCTGTGTGCACCCGATTCATCATCTGGCTGTGAATATCCCCCATCACGATAACCTGAGCATTTGCCTTAGTCATTCCCTTTTCCTGTTCAGTCTTCCCCATGGTAGCTTTGCATGTACAGGCCTTTCTTTAGCACCTAGATCTGATGGACCTTTGCTAATTTATTTAACCCTTAGTCTACATCAGTTCACCTTCCTCTTGATTATAGCATTGTCAATTTCCCTTTGTTGCCCAATCCTTCCAACACCTGTTTTATGTGGGGCTGTCTCCATCCTCGCCTGTAGGAGAGCACTTGATCCAGGCCTAGCCAGTCAGCTAACAGCCATGATGATTGGTTCAGAGGCAGGACACAGAGCCACTCAGCTCTGAGGCCATTCAGACTTGAACTAGAGCATGCATTCTCAGTGTGGTGATAAGGCCCCCAAGCGGGGGAAAATTGGTTCTTGGGAGGGTGAGAAAATATTAAATATTACAATGGTTTGTGACTGTCTAGAGCTCAACCCAGCTGCTCAACACTACCTAACAAGTCTTACTGCTTAAGTTTCTGGGGCAATTTGAAAAAAAAAAGAAAAATGTGTTAAAAGTTTCTTTAGGGAAATGATTATGAAAAGGGCTTGAGAACACTGAGCTAAAGTGACTGAGAGAGAAATACTACCGTTTCCTGCAGGACTCGGCTCTGAAAAAAATCCAGGTTTGAACTTCTGCAACCCTCTAACACCACAAAGTGGTAGGGTGTCTGAGAGCAGAGTTAAAAAGAGGGAGTAAATCCAGGGATGAGTGGGTACTAATATATATTATGTATTATACTCTGCACCTCTGAATACAGCTATTTCTGAAGTGAGAACTAAATTTGGACTTATTAATTATATAGGCAAATTCCCATTTTTGCTTAAGCCAATTTGGGTTTTTATTTATTTATTTTTATCATTTTCTGGGGTAATAGCCCTTAAGAATATTTTGACTCTGCCCAGCGTTTATACATATTTCCCTGCTATGCATCTTTTCTTTCAATTTTATCATAAATTATTTTCATAACTCTGCCTTAGCTTTTTTCATAGCAATGTTTTCTGTATTGTAAACTCCACTTTCAAAACATGTTAAAAATGACATCTATAACAGTCTTCAATGAATTTCTCCTGTACCATAATATAATAAACCTTTATCCATGTTAATTTCAGTATTTTTCATGTTGTATTTTGTAAAAACTAATGTGATTATATCCTAATGAGATGTGAGATTTGAGAGTTTTTAAAAAATGAGCAGTTTTACTTGATTTAGTATCTTCAGGTTCTAATAAAGTGATTTCAAAGTTGACTTACAGCTTCAGTAGCAGGTCACTGCATATCTAATTTTTCCTCAGTGTTTCTGAAGATAAGAAGAAAATTGATTATCAGAACAGTATTTACACAAGTCAAAGAAGTAAAACCTAACCCAGTCCACAGGGAGGAGACTCAGAATACCATAAATGGTTAATTAACTGAGTGCCCAAATACTTAGGCAGTTTTGCCACATTGAGTGAGTGGAGTGTGAGTGGGGAGTGTGAGAACTTCCCGCAGTGTGTGATGCACAATGGTGGCTGGTACTGAAGAGTGGATAATAATGGGGTTCCAATGTCCCCAGGTGATGTCCTGTTGCATAATGCATAAATTGGGCCTAATTTGTGTCAGAACTAACTTCCTTCATCAGTCTAAAGGCAAGTTTGCCACTGGACAAAATTGTATGTGTATGACAGTGCTGTTGGGAATACTGATTTCATAGTTTGATGGGGATTATAATCGTAAAGATTGGCACATTTTGCTAGAATCATCTGACCTTCTGAATCTTTAAAAATACCAGAGTTTTATCATATGATGAGACAGCAATTCATCAATATTATCTTCTTCTGCAATCTTTTGCATCACTCAACTGAAATTTTTTTCAGCTTTGTTGAGTCATAATTGACATATAATCTTATATAAGTTTATGGTGTACAACATAGTGATTTTATATATGTATATTGCAAAATGATTACCACAATAAAGTTACTTACAACATCCATTACCTCATATACTTACAATTTTTGGCATGTGTTGAGAATTAAAAATTACTTTTTCAATCAGAATTAATATTGCAAATTTATATATGCAAACTATGTAAAAATTCTGTAGAGTTTACATCTATATAGTTAGGGTTTTTTTTTAATTTTTCTGTCTTTCTCTGTTTTTGCCTTGTTTGGCTTTAAAACGAAATTTAGCTGAAAGAATGGGGTTAATTACAGTAATATTTATAACAGTGAAAACATGGAAATAGAATAAGTATTCAAGATTTAATAATGAATAAAACACATTATAGTATACCACAAAATATAAGTATACATTATGCTTTCAAAGATTTTAGTGATGTGATAATAAGGTTTACTGTGTAAAAATCCTTTATGTGCTGGGTCTTATGCCATGAGCTTTCATGTAATACCTCGTATCATTCTCACAGCTGTCCAGGAAAGACAATTTTCTGTCTTAAGAATAGTAAAGTATTAAAATAGTAAAATGATCTTCAGAGAAGTTAAGCTACTTGTCTTTGTTCACACAGCAAGTAATATGTAAAGCCTGAATATAAATCCAGAAACTTGTCTCTGGAGCTCACCTTTAACTTTTATTCTACACTGTCAGAATGGTGACAATGATCACAATCCAATACCATGAAAGCAATATTAATATGGTGTAAAATCCAGAGGATAGTGTTTATCAGGGTTCTTAGTTCTGCTTGGATCAACACCTATTTCTGTACAAGTAACTCTGATCACTCCAGGGAGATAGTTTGTTCAGTGGATGGGACATCAAGCCTCCATGCCTTCTGTGGAGACTGGTGGTTTTTTGCCTGCTTAAATTGGGCCTTGTAATGTCTGTTCCTACTGGGGATGTAAAATTTCATCCTGGTGGTCATTGGTACCCTCTTTCTCTTGGATATCCAGACTGGTCCAGAATGATAATGTACTAAGATGGGCAGTAGAAAGAATGGAAAGCTGAAATGCGAAAAGAGTGATATTTAAAAGGCTAAAATAGGTTAGTTGATTACAGAGAAGAGAGGGACAATACACTTTGCAAAAGAGTGACTAACCTTTGAGATTAACCAATGAGAGGACGTAATTTAAAAGTGAGGTTGGTCAAAATAATTGCCAGCTGTCACCATTGACCTTTTGGTTATTTTAAAATATAAGAAAGCTATCTAGGTGCATTTTAGTTTATTCTAGACCAGGCTGTGATTTAGCTGGGAGCCTTTTACGTTTAAACTTTACTTACATATTTCAACTCTTGAGTAGAAAATATTTTTGAACTTATATTAATACTCTGTCTATATAACCTAGGCCAAAATTGTTTGATGACCTTATTTTCACCTTTAAAAGTGAAAAACTGGGACAAGGTCATGCCCTCTTAAATTCAAGAAGTGTTTTATTTATACTTGCTTCTCCCCTTCCTTTGAATGCTTTATTATAGGAAGGATTACCACATGAATAATTAAAGTTTTAAATGTACAGAGAAGAGATAAGTAAATAATTACAAGAAAAAACTCATTTTTATTTAAAGTAAAAGCAGCTGCAGAGGAGAATTTCAGATGGTGTTTTCTTAGGAAAGGACAAAGGCCTTCCTCCTTTTCATGTTTCAGTATACTTTCTCAAAATGGTGAATGGCCTGCAGATGAACATGAGAACTGCTTTCCCTTTTTTGTTTCGAATCCATTAGTAGAATATCTTGGCACCCTGGGAGCTGCTCCGTGTGGTTTTCTGGGTTATTATTTCCTTTCTGGCAGTATTTTAATACAAGTAGAGAAAATGGCAAAAAGTATCTTTAGAGCCTTCCATTTTATTACAGAAGTGATGCAGGGATTAATCAATTTGCAATAAGAAATTCCTTAAATTATTAAGCAAACTTTTGAAAGTCATTAGTTTGCAATCTGCAGAAGGATTTTGCCTATATTTGTTTTCTCTGTTGCTGAAAGAAAATTGGAGCCTTACGTAAAAAATGGATTGGCCGCACTTTCATATTCTGCACCATAATATTTTTGTAAGCTCTTGTTAAAAATCTCTAAAATCCAACGTCCAACGTGGACTCTTTTTGCCACTACTTCGTTTTCTCAGAACATAATAAATTCTAATCTCCATCAACTCCAATCTCAGCGCCTCTTCCCCTTACTGCTTCTGTGGGGGCTCCTCACCTATCTCTCTGTGGCATGAACAGTGCCCAGTGAGTGATCATCATGATTCATTGTCAGACAACTGTTTACCACTTCCAGCACTGTTTCCTTCTTTGTTCACTAGGAATCATTTAATGAAATTCAGGACAATGGAGCCACCTTTCTTAAAAAAGAAAAAGGCGAGTTTTAGTGTTCTTATAATGTTTTTGTTATAAGAATGTGATTTTCTTTAAATAATTTATTTAGCAAGGGTGGTAAACTGTGCTGTTAATGTTTTGGAATTTACATGAAGAAAGTATGGAATTTATATAAGGGAAAGAAAATCTCTCTTTTTTTTTAATCATAAAATTCAATTCAGAGAATGAGTAACAACCCGAAGTAAAGAAAAAAATGCAATTTGGAGTAACTTGTTTTCTGGTATAATAACTGTTTCAACATTCTGGTCCCTAAAAGTATATTTTATTTGTGCTTTAAATAATGTGCACTCTTTTGGAAGTTGCAGTAACTCTTATGATCACCAGAGAGCTCTTTAATTACTATTTCAGTGCTTTAAACTGCACTACCTCCTGGTCTATTCTCCTACCTAAAAGTAAATGGAATTTTCAAGAGGCTTAATATATAGTATAGAGTTTGATTATACACTGAAAAAAATCTGATTCAACTAGTCAAAAAAATTAAGGGTAATTTTCAATTTTTTGGCCTTAAAAAGCCTCATTTATCTTTTATAATTTTTCTCTTAGAATCATATGCTGCATTTGGTGATGTTACTAATCTTCCTTGCAAACAAACAGCATTACTTCTTTGCATATGTGTCTTATGCATTTGCCTTAAAACTTGTCTGTTTAAATTACCTTAAGGAAGTAAATTCTTTTTTTGAAAAGCAGAGAATAAATTCCAGGTATGTTGAGAATATGACTTCTAAACAAATAGATAAGTCCCTTACCTCATACCTCTAGGTCAACATACACACACACATACCTATTCCATGAGAAGGAGAAGTCCAGCACAGTCCGTTTGGGTTGTATTTCCCCCAAATACCACGTCTTACATATATGTGGTTGGATGAATGGTACATACATACATAAATACACAGTATTTAAATATTCTCCAAGTAATCACATCCTTTCCCATACCTTCAATTCTTATCTCCAGATGGATGGATTTCAACCTATTCTGTCATGAAGGTTTCCAAAATCTACATCTTTAGTTCAATTGTGCTCCCATACTTCAATTCTGTGATCAAAAGCTCTTTTTTATTACCTGTATTACTAAGTTTAATGTCATCATTGTGGCTCTGAAAGCTTTCTGCATTATGATTCCAGTCTGTTGTTACAGACTCATGCTCATTATTTTCTTTCTTTTTCTGCGTGTTTGAATTAAACTGTCTGAAACACAAATCTGCACCCTGAAGGTGAATTTCTCAGGCGTTAGGTTTTGTCTTCCACTTACTTCTCTGTTCTAGTCTTCGGTGCTCAACTCTCATGCTCAGAAACCTGGGGTCTAGTTTTATTGTTTAAGGCTCTAGAGTTTCAGTTCCTTTATATGACCTTCAAATTAAATACCTTCCATGGTGTCACCAGTGGAATATCATCTTTACCTCCTTGGAGCTCTAGTGCACATTTATACAGAACCTCTGAAAACGCTTCAGCAGCATTATCGTCATCTCTGAGATTGTGTTTTTCCTTATCAAAGTGAAGATTCCTTGAAGATGGGGTAAACCTTCTGAAATATAATACCTATCATTTAGCTTGTTATCTTCATGTGTAAACCTGCTCTTCTCTGTTCCTACAAATCCGGTAGTTTTGTATATGGGCAGCTGCTCCTTAACTGGTTCTGAGAGCAGTTATTTAATGGAGCCATAGTTTCCTCTCCACTATCTTAGAAATATTAATCGACAGAAATATAAAAGATGTGAAGACAGAGGAGCTTTTTCAAATAAGAATATCAACTCAATAATATGCCTCTCTCCTGGAGGAACTTTACAAATAGAGGGTGTAGCAGGTACTGGAATAGGACACCAGGCACCGAAGAAAGAGAACAAAAGGAGAAATGTTTGCCCAACTTTGTATTTGAGAATTAGAAGTGCCACTCACCAGAAAAGTGGAAAAGGAGACTTCTCTCTGCCACCCGTCTCCAATTCATACACATGAAGGTTGCTTTATGATTTTTAGGTGCAACACCAATTGCACAATCTATGAAAGAAATAACTGATAAACTGAACTCTTCATTAAAATGGAAAACGTTTGCTCTGTGATGACAATGTTAAGAGAAAGGAAGACAAGGCTCAGTCTGGGAGAAGATATTTGCAAAAAAAGATCTGATCCAGGACTGTTACACAAAATATATAAAGAACTCTTAAACTCAACAACAAGAGCAGAAACGTATGATTAAAAAATGGACCAAAGACCAAAATAGACAACTCACAAGAGAAGATGCACAGATAACAACTGTATGAAAATAAACTCTGCATAACGTGTCATCCAGGAAATGCAATTTTAAAACAACGAGATATCACTGTACACCTATAAGAATGGCTAACATCCAGAACACCGACACCACCAAATGCTGGTGAGGAGGGGGAATGACAGCAACTCTTCTATATTTTTGGTGGGGACACAATATGGTCCATCCATTTGGGAAGATAATTTGACAGTTTCTTACAAAACTAATCCATGAGAAGTCAACTCTTGCTGTTTCAAGCCCTAAGATTTTGAGGTTGTTTGTTACTTACTGCATCATAACCTGATATAGTTGTTAAACCCAAGAATTGTAAGTCTACTATTCATGCAAGGGTGAATTAAATCAAAGAGAAAAGACAAAAAGACAAAAACTCTAGAGCCTATGAGAGACGCTGAAACAACAACAGAAAGAGCAGAATAATATTCTAGGAGCAGATAAGTGGTAACAGTTCAGAAAAAAAAAAGAATTATATACATTTAGAAAGCATCTGCCTTGTGTTTTCAGTAAAACCTAATAAACCTGTTATTCATGCATAAAGAGATCACAAAGTGATTAAAAAGAAGATTAAAGGAAGCTGCCTAAAATGAAAGCTGAGATTAAAAGAGAGCTGGATGAGATAAGGAAAAATATTTGGAGATTAAAGGTGCAAAAGTGAAATGGAAATCTTTATTGGACATAATAATGAGCTAAATTGACACTATAGATAAAGAGAACTGATACTGTGCTAAGGACTCGATGCTCTTATGAAAAGAAATAAGTGAAATACGTGAACTAATGATATTACTAAAACAAAGAAGGCTTAAATTTGATGACTGTTGAAATAGATATTAATTGGGAAATAAGAGTGGTGTTAAATAAAACATCTGATTACTTAAAAATCAAACATGGTTTTTATATACCTAATCATATAAAGAAAGAATAGGGAATATTCAAATAACAATAAGAAAAAATATTTTAGCCATAGATATGAAAAACTTTGAAAAGAGAGTATTAGCTGTAGTTGTAAATCTCCTTATGGTAATCATTGTCCAAGAAAAGATAAATTATCAAAACTGGTGCTGAAGTGGTAAGCATGATTATATCACTAACCATGAAGTATATTAAAAATGTGTTGAAGAATTATATCCATGAGGGCCCTGGCCTCAGATGGATTTAAAGGTTGTTTCAAAATTTCTGGTACATAAAAACATCTAGTGCACTTTCCAGTGTTCACACAGCACTGAAATTAATATCAGAAAACAAACAAAAAATAAAATTGTGTGTCACTGTCAGCTAAAATATATATATTCAAGAATCTTAAGTAAAATGAAGATAATTTGAATTCAACAGGATATAAAGCATGAATAAAAAGAATTTGACTTTTAAAATATATCTATTAAATCACAAAGTATAATGTTTTTTGTTACATTCAAAACACATTTATGATAAAAAGTCATACTTAAGTAGGAAAATTCAAGATAGGGACATTCATTTGAGAAGGAGACAGAACAAGCTGTTCTCAGCATTTTTATTGAAAATTATAGTGGAAGAAAGATCCATGCAACAAAAAGGAGATAGAAATAAGTGGCAAAAAAATCTGGAGAAGAGGAAACACAATTATTGAGAGCTATATGGTTTTATACATTAAAGCCATCAACTTATTTGCAACATAAGACAGGATCAATGCCTTTACTTTAATTACAGAACTATGGTTTAGTAGGCAAACTGTAAACTCTCCTGGGAAGGAAAACTTACAAATAACTGTATAGACTATGTTTTAAAAATCTCTTTAAATGCAGAGACGAGCTGATAAAAGTCAAAGAAAATCATCATAAGCTAAAAAGGAGTAAGTAAAGACAAGTGAATAATCTGTAGAGCTGTTAGCCAATCCCTGGTGGATAGAATTTTTGCTTTTAATTGGTTGTATGTGCATGGGAGAGGAGTAGGGGCAGGGAGCAAAACCCAGAGCATGTGCAAGGTGGGAAATCCCATTGGTAGTCAGAATAAGCCAGTCTGCTACGGACTGCACAGGTAGCTGCAAACGAGTCTGGGAAAAGTGGTCTTCACCCTCAGCAACAACACAGGCCACCAACAGTTTTATTAGTACTTAGAAGGGAATGGATACTGGGGGACAAATGGCAGTTTCTGGTGTGGGGGAAAATCCTGACAACTATCACAGAAGTGGTATGCACTAATCATGTTCTCTTGTCAGAATATAATTAAGGTGGCAATGCTAACAAAACAGATTAACTGTCACCTTTCACATTTGGGAAATTAGAGAAGTAATTAAAATTTTATATCTTTTCATAATTAAAACAAAAATGTTAGGTAACTTAAGAAATTGAATGAAAGATGTGAGGTCTTTATGGAAAAATATTAAAACTATTTGGAAAGATATTAGAAAACATATAATGAATAGAAATAGATCCACCTGCAAGGTACAATGTCTAAAATAGTAAAGGCCTTAATTCCCTCCCAATTAATCTACAGATCTATTGTAATCTCAAAAGATCAACAGAGGTATCCTGTCTGAATTAAAAATTTTATTCTGAAGTTTAGTGAAAGAGCAAAGAATAAAAAAATAGCCCAAATGGTTTGCAAATAGAAAGTGAATGTTATCACAAAACTATAGTATTTTTACTGAGGGTAGACCTGAACATGCTTGTAAATTATACATATCACAACAGGGTATTTCAGATCAGCGAATATGAACAGGCTATTCACAGAAGAAGGAAATGAATGGTATATACATAGTTATGTGTATACAGTTATATAAATAACTTTACTGTTAATATAAATGCAAATTAAAATCACAATGAAAAGTCAACTTACAGCAATTGGGATAAAAATTTTAAAACTGGCAATATTAAGTGTTGGTGAGGATGTGGAGTAACAAAGCCTCTCCCAGATAGCTGATGATAGTGAAAACTAATATAGCGATTTTGGGAATAAATTTGTCAAGAGATAGTAATTGAAAATCTGCATCCCTACATTCTGGAAGTGTGGATCCAATGGTACTGTTTAGGAAACTCTCATGCTATGTTCATAAGGAGATAGGTTGTTTGAAAAGTGTAAACATGGAAACAACATAAATGCCAATAAATAGAATGAATAAATAATATAGTTTGAACTCTGGATAAGTAATAATATATATGCAAATGAAGATGATACCATGTATTACTACAAAAAAAGAAGCTCAAAAACATAGAGCATAGCAAAGTAAATTGCAGAGCATACATGAAGTAGAATAGCTTTTGTACAAGTTTTACAATATGCACAACAACAGTATATATTGCTCAGTAACATAGTATATGCAGGAGCCTGAAATGATAAACCCTAAATTCATAATAATGGCATTGTCTGGAAGCAAGGGTGAGGAATGAGTTAGAGGATATGACTGTATTTTCTATATTTCACTTATTAAGTTTGTTGGTAAGTACATAGACTTCTTTTTCAACGTCTGAATGTTTTTATACCCAAAATAATTTCATTTCCTTGGCGTTCTTATAAAATGCTTTATTTTTGCTGTTTTTCAAGTTACAGTTTGTTTCTTGTTACTCATATATATTTGTCTGTTCTCTGTTTGTAGAATAGTCCTCTTGGTAGGAAGTACTGTCAGCATTTGAGTTTCTCAAGGCCTTCAGTAAAGAAAGAAGTGACCTATGGTTATTTTGAGAGTGGCCGTCTTCAATTTTGCTTTCTTGTTTCTTCTCAGTTATTGTAGCTATATTATAAATTAAAATACCCATAGAAATAATGTTCTTAAAAGAACAGATAGACATTTCCACAGAAAACTTGTATAGATATTAGTCATTTTATTGGCTATTAAAGTCACCATCAGGCACTTTAATTTCCACACAGCCACCTTAATATCCACACACCCAGTGAACCCTGAAAGCAATTTGAGAAGAGATGCCAGTTCATTATTGAAAGAAGCATATTCTCCTCCTGATACAAGCTCACAACATTTGAATTATGGTGGACGCTGCTCTATGATATGTTTTCATCATAAAAGGGCCTTTGCTCTGCCTAACCATGTTTCCCTAGAATTATTAAGTGGAATCACAAGAATATTGCAATTTTTTTCAGAACTATGTAACAATACAGTTGGAATTGCATACATTTGGTAGAAAGATAAAATGAAGAGTCATCAGCCCTACCCAACTATATTCAGGAACTTTAAAATATACTTAAACAACGTATTTACTGTTTCTCAGAGCCATTTATTGTTTTGATGCTATGAAAATTGAATGCCCCAAGTGGAAATTTGATTGTTTACCATCTTTTGTTTTGCATTTCTTTCTATTTGAGGCACGCCCGTTAATTTTATTCACAGAATTCAGCTTGAGAGGCACTAATGTAACACACCAAGAGAAGAAAGGACTCTGGATGGTCACACCTGCTTCTTGTACTCACTCTCCACTGGATTTTTAAGTCTGTCCACCCGCACTGCTTGGTTTAAATGACACATTGTCACAGTGACCTTTAAGTCATCAAATCTGATGACCTTTCCTATGTCTTTATTCTCTTTGACTACTGTGTGTCTTTTTGAAATTCTTAAAAACCTTTTAAAAAATTCTATTTTAATAGCTTCCATTTCCTTACATTTTAATTATTTGACTTAATTTTTAAAACCTAGAAAAAAGTATATGCCTATTTTAATAAAATCAAGAGATGGAGCCCCATAAGAGAAGAAGCTCAGAAAATCCCTCTTTTCAATCTTGTTCTGTGCCCTCCACCCATCCCAAAAATGATCAGAGTTAATAGGCTGGTAACTGTCACTACTCAATTTTCTCTGTGCTCAGAACTATTGAAACATTTATAAACGCACAGATTATTTTTTGGTTTTGTTTCACTGTCTACAAATACTGGACAAAAATATACATGTTTAAACATGCTTTTGAAGTATAATCCTGTCGTGCTTCTAGATCAACACAGTCATGCCATTCATTTTTGTTTTAATACTTTTAGATATTTTGTGTATATATATATATATTTGTAAACATTTCTGTATCATGAAGGAAAATGCATTCTCCCCTAAGTGTTTACTTTAGCTGTTACACTGTTTCAAAGAAGAGAGAGAGGAGAGGGGGATGTGAGGTCACCCAGGCCCCCATTCCTCTTGACAACTACTAGTTCATAGGCCAGTATTGCCCAGAGAAGGATTTCTGCTCCTGCCTCTGCCCTTTGTAGAGCTCTCCTCCTGCTGTGCCCCCTACCTCTTTGAGGTATGAAGTCTGCAGATCAAGAAGTTTGCCCTTTTACAGCCCGCGTCTGCCCCTCTAGACTTTGCTCTGGGTAGGCAGAATTCTGGAACCCCTTCAGGGTCTGTGTGAGCCTCTTCCCCAGGTCGTCCCCCAAAGGCAGACTGTGCCAGAGATCTGGCCAACATAGATTTTTTTCAGATGAAGGGAAGGGTGCGGAGGTGAGCAGATGTGGGATATGTTATCTGGGGGGTGTCTAGACATAGGTATGGTAGACTCTACTGGAGGGAGCCGGGGCTGGGGACAAAAGTGGATGGACTCAGTCTGGGATCAAGGGACTGGAAACCAGTTGGTTCCCCTCCATATTCTACTTTGAAGGCCTGAGAAATGCAAGAATTCTACATTTGAACCTGGCCCTTCAATTCCTTAGGGATCTATCAAGACAGAATACAATATGTGTTAATAGTGTGCTGATTTGATATATAACAGAAATACAACCTACAACATAAATAATTAGGAGATATGAGGGCCTCAGCGAATGCTTGTCCTCAGGCCCTGCAAGTGTGGGGGGGAATTGTCATTGCTTCTAGTGTGGAATGGTTACTTTGGACGCCCTCAATGAACCATGCATCCTGGTATTTACATTGGTATATTCTCTCCTCCCCTCAAGTCTGGGTTGGCCTCTTGGCTTGCTTTCTCCAATGGAGCAGAGAAGTGGCACTTGGAAGAAGCTGGCCACCATGCCTGCAGCCATACACAATTACTGTCCCAGGAGGGAGCTCAAGCTGACCGTGTGGAGAGGCCCTGTGGAGGTGCCTGTGGCCTCCATAGAAGTACACTCCCTCTGAGAAGGAACTTTTTATCATCAAGGAGTGCAGTAAGCAGGGAGCTGCTAGCAGAAGCTCCTTCAGGCTCCACTCAGAGTTCAAGCTGAGGCCATGCTTTTCTGTGTCAGCCCCCAGGCAATGAATGAGCAGAGTGGGATATCAGGGTCTGGCCATCATGACAGTCTTTCCTGTGGAGCCCCACTTTGGGCTCACTGAGGCTGGATCTGATCGGCATTGAAGTCCAAAGCTCTTGCTGCCCAGTTCGGTTTCCTGCCTCCTTCCATTTTTAAGAGTCAAAATCTATATCATGGTCTGAAGCCACTCTGTGCAATTGGGCCTCCTCCTGCTTTTCACTTTCATAGGCATTACCCCACCCTTCCCCAAAAAACTGCTTGCAATCCTAGCTTCATCTCAAAAGCTTCCTCCCAGATGGTGCAACTGACACAGAAACTGAGATGCCAGCGGGCAGCAAGAACCTATGACTCAGGTCGGTGGCACTCAGAGTCACTCCTGCCAGCCCCCAGCCATTCAAACCGCTCCAGCTAATGCCACATGGAGCAATGACAAGCCATCTCTGTCAAGCCCTGCCCAAATGGCAGAATCCTGAATGAATAACAAACACGGTGGTTTGAGGCTTGTAAGCTTCAGGAGTAGTTTGTAGCAATAGATAACTGAAACAGGAACTGTGATCGACAGCTGGTGACATCATAACAAAAGCCTCGAACATATAGCAGTGGCTTGATTTGTTCACTTTCATTGTTGAATACTTAATATATGGTATGTGGGCCCCTATCTGTACTTTTTCCCCAGGCCTGTTATCGTAGAGCTAGGCCTGACATTGTTTCCTATGAAACTTGGCTATTTCTGTTCTTCTTCTTTGCCTTGAATATTCTTATGCACTGTTTCCTGTTTCTTTTTCCATTCTAAATGCCAGTTTCCTTCAAAGATTAGCCTTTGGACACCTTGATTAGAAACTCCACAGGGAGGACCATGGGGCGGGGGTGGCAGCTTTCTCCGATCACATCTTCCAAAGGCTGTGACTTTAAGTTGCTGAGAGGGCTATGGGAAATGTCTGATGAAAAATTGTTGAATATAAGACTGAAACATCAGAGGTCAGACTGTATGATGAGCAGAGAAAGTAATCAAAAAAGGTGGTGCATCTTCTTTTATGTTCATGTTTTTCTACTAACCAAAGGTTCAGGTCCACCCCTTCACCTTGGGCTTGTCCCACTGATGATAGAGGCTTCTTTCATTAAGTTTAAGTGCTCTCCTGGATCTTCTTACTATGACTTTTTGGTGATTTGAGCCATATACAATTACATGTCCAATTTTACTTTGCAAATATTTATTTTTATTTATTTTATTTTACTTTATTTGGTGTATTTCTCTTATGGAACCTTGTCTTGCCTGAGGGTTTCAGCCCCAGGCCAGTTCACTGTGGATTCAGTCAGACTGAGAAATGACAACGGAACGTTTTTGGGGGTAAAAGGGTTTATACCTGGCTTTATTCTCACAGTGGCAGGTAGAGCACTAGGATCACGTCCACATCCAGCAGTCTGCAGGTCTGTAATCCAGCTCGGCTCTGCCCCCATACAGAGCACTGGGCGGAGCTCTTTATATAGTGACTCCATCAGTAATAGCTCATTGCCTACTGGTGAGGAAGCATTAGCCAGCAGCAGGCCAGTTACATCATCAAGTGGTTTAGGGTCAGGTGAGGATCCTCGCCCTAGGAATGTCAATGTTCCCCACAGGACTGGAGCCAGATCGCAGCCTTTGGGTACATGTGGGGTAGGCTCTCTCATCAGTTTCTCTCACTAGTGTGAGAACTCTGCTTAGTCTACTTGATATCCCATGCATTTTGCATGAAAATTCAATCCTTTTTCTAGGGTATCAACTTTATTTTGGGAAAAATTACACCCATAATTTTTGAGAATGTTCTAAGTCCTGTTTTACTATATAATTTACCCAGCCTCTTAAGGACTGCCAAGTTTAGTTTGGGAATTTGTACAGTTTATTATTCAAGTGTAGAGAAAAAATTTATTATCTATGGTGTGTAATTCCAAACACATGTTCCTATTATTACCGGCATGATGACTTTAACATTAATAGGAACACTGGAGTTTCCCCACTAATAATAGAAATTAATGAGCTATGAACAAACATTTTGAGACCAATTATTGTCCTATAGTGAAAGATGTATGTGACTGTGTGTATAACAACATGGACAGAAATAGATAGTTATTCCTCTGGTCCTGTAATTGAAACCAGGTATCTAATTTTCTTAGTCCTTAGTGGAATGCTCCTTTTAAGCACAAAGTATATCTAATAATGGTAATAGATTAAAGATTTACTACTTAATAACTTTGTAATTGAAGTCCAAATGCATTGAATTCCTGCTAAGTCTTGACATGTTACTTATATATCTTGAATTCTTATAACAATCTAGAATTTTCCATCAACTTCGTTTTTTTAGTTGAGAAAGTAGATTAGAGACAATAAGTAGCTCATACAACACTTATTTGAACACACAGCTGTTAATTGTCAGCACCAGTGCTCAAATCCTGCTCTCACTGATGCTGAATTTCATGTTTTCTTTTCTTTGATTTATTTTAGACTTGATGTCTTAAATCAATGTATCCATTTAGCTAGATTTAGCTAGCCACTTAGTATCATGAAAAAAATGGATGTATATATATATATATATATATATACACATATACATATACATATGTATGGAATACGTATGGAATATATATGGATATGTAAATACCTGAATATATGCATTTCCTAAGAGAATAAGGAATTTTTCTATCAGGAGAGATCCTGGTGTAAAAATAGGACAAAAATGTCAGTCCTAGAGGCTCATCAAGGACAGAAATTGTACAGAGGCACTAATAGTACCATGTGAAGATGTAGGGAAACTAAAACCATATTCACCTGCACTTAAAGCCACATTTCTAAGGTTTCCTGTCATAATTTTGTTTCTTATACCTACCCAATGGTACTACATAATATAGCATCAAACTTACCTTTTTGATGACCTCCAGGGATTTTGAATATATATCTCAGATTCTTCCTCCAGATACACAGAGGACATAGTAAATTAGGAGAAAATATATCAATAGTAACTATTGTGTAGGGAAAGATAGAATTACCAATGTCTGAAGAAAAAAATCATTGATCCAAAATTCAACAGGTGAAGTGAACAAGTATGTGAGGAACTATGCTAAACCCTTGGACTGGTGTTTATAAGCTTTAGCGCTCATCAAAATTACCTGAAGCAGATTGCTGGGCCTTAGCCCCAGGAACTCTGATTCAATATAGTGCTGGAGTAGAGTCTGGAATTTTCATTTGCAGAAATGTCCCAGGTGAAGCTGATGTTGAAGTTGATTGTACTGGTCTGAGACCACACTCTGAGAATCACATCCAACACGGGGAAGTGAGCCTGTGAAATAACTGGGGACTATCTTCAGATGGCATTCATTTGGGAGAAGAAATAATACTGTGTGGCATCAAATGCATGCATACCACTGAGGGATTTATTTCCAGTTTATACTGAGCCTAGATATTATGCTAGGTGTAACCACGAACACTGCCACAATCAGCTGGTACGACCAACTACTGAGAGGACATCATGGATCACAGAGCAATTGATTGTATTGGCTCAGGAAAGAAATATCAGGTTTAATTACAGAACGTCCAAACTTCCTAAATTAAAAGGAAGATATGTAATTTATTAAAATCTTATGAAGAGAGAGGAAGACTAAATTAGGAATTCATCGGACTGCTAATTAAGGTGCTCCGAGGACATAGGTGGAGTTTAATCAAAGGTAGCAAAGGGCTCAATCTGGTTGAAGGCCTTAATAACCAGGATCCAACTTAAGGGATTTCTGTGGAAGCTTTTTAGAGGGATTTATAATGTACAAAAGATGATAAGATGGTATTTGAGTTATATATAAAAGAGGAAAGTTTAAAATAAGCATTTTGGAGAGATCCTCAGTACTACTAACTTATTGCTTCTCCAGGTAACTCTGTTTAAATCAATGGAGGCAATAAATCATGTAGCTGCACATATACATTATTTAACTCACTGGCAACATGTTGGGGCAGCAGAGTGAAGCAAAACAGGACCTAGGATGGGGAAAATACCAAAATGCATTCTCTTAGAAATCAGGAACTTGCAAAATTACAGCAGCTGCTACTTAGAATCATCTCTTGATTTTATTGTTAGTATAGAATTTTGATCCCAGGGAGTAGTGGAAATAGAGCAGGTAGTTAATAGCAATACAGTAAGACAGTGAAGAGGCATAATAATTTTAACTCTTGCAATGAATAATATAAAATTATCATTATTTGCAAACAGTATGTTTAATCGACTAAAATCTCTTGAAATAAATTTCAGTAGGATACTAAGTTATAAAAGCTATCTAGGGAAGCTATTAATGTTTGCATATGGTGGGATATAAAATTGTTCCATTTAATAATTTACTAGTAAGTTAACAAATGTATATGTAAGTAAGATTATCAAGAAGTATGTAAGACCCAAATGATTAGAAAACAAACAAAAAAACTCAAAAGGGCAGAAAATAAGTTTTGGTGATTAAATGTTGTGTGATTATTTGTGGAACTTTTTTCTCCAAGTCGATGTACATTTTAAGCATCATCACAATCTCGCCCTTTTCCTGTTGGTACATTTCTGGAAGCAACTGAGCAATTTGTGTGTATACTTTGATTTGATATTGTTTCTCTTTTAGGAATTTATCCAAAGGACATAGTTACAAGGACACACAAAAATATACCTATCAGGTTAGTGGAAAATCTGGGCAAATCTTGGCAAATCCATGCTATGAAATACTATGTAACCATTAAAAACTTTCAAAGATTTCAGGATGTGAAATGCCTAGAATGTATGGTGAAGAGAAGGGAAGTAGATTTCAAAAGAGTACATATGGTATATGCAACATTTTTACTTAGTGTTTTGCATGTTGATATTTTCATTTAAGAACATATCTTAGAAGAATCTTCATTAGTTGAGGTTTAACTAACTTTGCTTCTTTTTAATTTGATATATCTTTGAAGTCTCTTCTCAAAGCCAATGTAGGTATTAATCATGTTGGAGGTGTCATGATTGGGGTATAGGGCTCACCTGAGACTGCAGGAAAGCCTGCTGGTGTCTGCCTGAGGTGAATAGAGGGACATAGAAAGTATGTGCAGGTCATGTAATTATATCATGTGTGATGGCTGCACCTTTGAAAAGTGGTTAAATGAATGCATCTGTAAGACTCTTGCTGAGTCTAAAACTCTGTGATTCTGTTGTATCCTCTTCCTTCCTTACCAGTCCTGCTTGCCCTCTCTGTAGCCTGTGAACAAGGAGGACACAGAAGTGGTACCACATTTCGCTTTACACCTGGTAGCAACTATGTCTGAGCTGATGGGACACACTTTCCTCTCTGAGCATCTGATCAGCTTTTTGCTTCCGGTCTTTCACAATCATGTGGCTGGGATTCCTGTTTCAATTACTTTGCTGAGAATCTATAGGTTCATAAAATTGTTTTCAAAAGAGTCTTAGGAAACCCCTGTGTGGGGGATAGTTGAGGAGCTGTGGAATGGAATCTCATGGTCAAATAAATGTATCACATTCAGTATGAAAATTTTAAACTATACATTTAAGAGATACCTTAAAGAACCTTATTCAAATTTCCAAAAATGGAAGCAACAAATATTCAAGTTTTTTCTTTACACTAATGAAAGGGGATATTACCATTTTTACAATTACATGTTTTGCTGATGTGTTACAAATTGTATATTGTGTGAGAAATCATACATATGTTTTAAAAATATTTTCTGTGGATTGTTGAATAGATTGTATTGTGAGCAAAGAAAGGAAAATGAAGGGCTCTCCCTTTTTAATTTCCTTTGATTAGATGTTTATCAGATCTAGATGATTGTAGGTGATCAAGGCACCTGAATTTATGTATAGCTTCTGTTTGCTTCAAGTATAGCTTAGAGTAAGATTTACAGCAAATTCCTTTTCAAGGACTAAACGATGGTCTTAATAAATATGTATTTTAGGGACACTCTATCACTTGGATGAGAACAAATTCCTATTAGAAGTTGTCAGGTGATTTTGGTGGGCACTCAAGGTAGAAAAATCTGAAAAATGTTTTTGGTGATAAAAGGATCACGTGATTCACCCTCCAGAATTCCTGTCTTCAATATCCAACTCCAAATAGAGACACTTGACTATCACAAATGACATTTATTTTCTGTTTATTGAATTGAAAATACTGGACACATTTGTAAGCTGAAGTTTAGTTTTATATATATATATATATATATACACACACACACACACATTATTCTTAATTCTTCTTCTAAGCCTCATTTGCACTCCTGAAAATTCAGTTGTGTTACTAATAAAATTCCAAATTGCTTGGAACCTCCAATTAACAAGAAATTTTCTACTTTCTTCTATTAAGACAGAGGTAAGTTATGAGAAAATTAGCGTATATTTAGGATCACATGCACTCATGTATACATGTGTATATGTGAAAATCAACTTTTCAGAACATGTTCTGGATAGTTAATTGGTACCAAATTTCTATACCTATTATATCCACATTTGCAATGATCCCTGTTGTTCACTTTTGTGGTACTGAAGGAGCTCAAATACTTTCAATAAAACAAAACAGTAATACAAACAACAAAACATCATTTATAGTCTACATATTCTTTTGGGGCATGACAATCTAGCATTGATTAATGTTGATTAAGATGATTGAAACAAAATGATTATTTCCAGAAAATTCAAGAATTCAAAGAGCTCCCCTTTCTATGACTATTTTTTAAAATCATAATTTTGTATTGCTGATCAATTATCTGATCTAACACTTAAACCCAAAACATGTTTGCCAGATTTTAAATATGTTGATAAATAATAATGCTGAAAATGCACAACACATTATAAAAAATCATTACACTGAATCATGAGATATTAGAGTAAGCGCTACCCTTACACCACTGAAGTTTCTTATTTCCAACCTTCCAGTGTGTCCTTACTTTGCCTGTTTACAAAGAAAGGGAATTTAAGATGAAATGTCTGGGGGAAGCTATAAGATCTCGGTTTGTAGCTGACAAAGCCACCTGAATTTATGTATAGCTTCTGTTTGCTTAGAGTATGGTTTGGTGTAAGATTTACAGCAAATTCTTCAAGGATTAAGTGATGATCTTAATAATAAATGTATATTTTAGGGGCCACCCTGTCACTGGGATGAGACCAGATTCCCATAGACTGCCAGCACACTGTTTGCATGAAGGCAAAGCAAAATATCACTTATCAATTAGAAAATTTCTTCCTACTTCCATCCAATCCCTCACTAGGGGAAACAATGCCATACACACACACACACACCTATAACATATATATATAAATATGTATATATAAATAGGTATATATATATAGGTGTATATATATATAGATATATGCACACACATAGAAATATATATAATTGTGTGTGTGTGTGTATATATATATATAACTAAACTTCAACTTACAAATGTGTCCAATATTTTCAACTCAATAAACGGAAAATAAATGTCATTTGTGATAGTCAAGTGCCTCTATTTGGAGTTGGATATTGAAGACAGGAATTCTGGAGGGTGAATCACGTGATCCTTTTATCACCAGAAACATTGTGGCTTATTCAGAAGCACTGACAAGATAGTCTCTTTGAAGAGATACCTTCTCTAAGGATGCTAATCTTTGTAACCAGACTGATGGTTTGGTTCGTTTGCCAGGGAAACACCACCTCTAATCACTGCTGGAAAATTCCCTTCTCTTATCGTTTGAGTTTGTGCAAGGCCAGTTTCCAATGTATTTTTCAGCAACATTTACCTCATTATTCAGTAACCCTTGAATTCATTCTGTAACTATTTCTCCTCTTTGCTTAGTTTCCTCTGCATCTTGTTCCTTCCATATTCACCTCATTGTGCCATTTTTTTTCCTGTCTGCCCTTTTAATGTAATAAAATATTCTCTTATCTAAAATGATTTTGGTCTTTCAAAATAGACTCTCTCAGAAAGGATTTTTAAAAGCATGCCAGATTCATATTCTTCTCCTGTACGCTGATGTTCTTAAATTCTGATTGTGAATTTCCTCATCTTTCTTTCCACAAGAATGAATGATTCATAGAGCAAGAATGCTGAAGTGGGAAGTAGCTGTGTTTGGAGAGTGTGGTCGGTTTGAATTTGCTTTTTCTTTATTTCACATGTAATGAAGAGGTTTTTCAACTTTAGCTGTGCTTTGAAATGAAAATAACTGTAGTTTCTAATGACTCTAGAAGGATCACTCTTCCTTGTGGTCTGCCAAACAATTTAGAAGTGATGCATCACATGCAAAAAATTGGGGGCATTTAAAAGATGACATGTTCTGTACTTTCTAAGTGACTCATTAATGCAGTGCAGAAAATGTAATTTAAGTAGGTAATTATCACAAAATCTAGTAAATGCAGTGGCGGAGAAACACAGTTCTGGGGAACACAAAGAAGGGCACCCAACTGAGTCAGGAGAAATCAGGAAGGCTTCTTGGAGGAAGCCTGGATTAAAATATTACACACATTTTAGAGGCACTACTTCTCATTTTCTGTATTTTATCCACATTGTTCTTTGGATACATTAAGCCTTGATCCATATCAGGGCCACCCCCCGCCCCTGCTTTGAACATTCTCATTCTTCCAACATCTAATGCTAAGCCATTCTTTAAGTCTCAGTTGAAATGCTGTGTTTTCAGAAAAAGGTAATCAGAAGTATAAATCTAAAATTCGCCTCCCTGTTATTTCCTCAGAGCCCACTGTTTCCTTTGCATCTCCTCTTAAGTAATATCTGTGTTAACATTGTTCAATACCTTTGTATTCCAGAAAATCCTCTATATTCCAAGCTTCATGAGACTGAGAATGCTGATTTCTTTGCTGTTGTACTTCTGGCACCTTGTAGGTGCACGAGGAACATTTACTGCTTTAATTTGATGGTCATTATTTAGTAAATCATGATCACTGTGTGATGATTTTGGCTTTCGGCATACCTTTCTTCCCCCTGCTTTCTTGATATTCATTAGTTGATTGTTAATGAGCTACTGAGGACCAGTCTGAATGTGCCTGTTGCCTTTCACTATAATTTTCTAGGTTGCAGCTCAAGTCCCAACATTCTGGGAAAATATTCTTTCCCCTAGATGAATTGTGTCCAGGGACTCTGCTAGGCTCAGAGTCCTAGCAGAGTTAAACTAGTCTAAAGTCTTCGCAGACTTGCAGCTACTTAAACCCTCTGTGCTCAGCCCTCTTTCTAGTCATTTTCTCTGCTGGTTCCTATGGACCCTGCTAGTCTTCCTGCCTTCACAAGCCTTGCTTCTCCCAGCTCTGCTTTCCTTATATTTTTTACTTCTTTTTGAGAAGGTTTAAAATAGTTTTAGAGTTAAATGTGTTTGGAGTTAAAGAGTTAAATGTGTTGCTTAGAATTTGGATTTTGAGTTGTCTCATGCTTTGTAAGGATAGAAAGAAATAAGCATGAATAAATGCCACGTAATGAAATATGACATTATATTGAAATAATTAGCTGCTTATGTTTTCTATTATCAGTTTCAATTGCATAAAATATAAAGTATTAAGAGAACACAAGTGGTTGAGATAACTGAGCTCTTGTGATTTCTGATAATTTTATTCATAAATCTTTTTTCAGGTACAAACATTTTAGAACAGAAAAGGAAGCTAAAGCTCACTAAAAACCTTTACTATTTGGTTCCATTCTACATTTCTTGTCCCTGATATCCTCACAATGACAATGTTTGGTTTCCAAGAGAAGGCCACCCATAAATAGCAATGGCAAATACTCTGGCTTGATAAACAAAAAAATGGAGATATTTTGTGGCCATTTATGTGACCCATAGTGAAATACATGGTAATGATTAGGAAAATCACATATTTTTTCCCCACCATTTCCAAATATATTTTCCCATTTAATCCATAAAGTTAGCCCTATGGTATAAGCAAGGAGTGTACCCTTATCATCCCTTTTCAAGTATCAAATTTGTCTTAGCATCTTTAAATGCCTTGCATGAGCTTACATGGCCAAAGAGTTGGTAGAATTGGCTCTCAAATGTAGGTCTTCTGACTCTGGGTCCAGACCTGTGTCTGTAAACCCTTCCACTTCTTGGTGAGACTTACGATGCCAAGAAGGCATGGTCAGAGTATTTACTGAGTATATAAATAGTAAGAATGGTGCCCAGTGGCAATTAAAGTACACAATTACGGGGGATGGCTCTTCTAATTTAAGTTCTGATCCTGGAAGTATCAAAATGTACACTATAAACAAAATTGAATTCATTCATAATAAAGAAACAATTTTTATTTTTGTGCCAGTGCCCATCATGACTGTCATCATTTCAATTCTTGTAATTCTTCAAAGAAAATGAACATGCAAATTTATTGAACGTTGCCCACATTGAAGTTTTGCCATGAAAGTTTTTTGACATCACCAGATGTAAGGCTATGGATTTTATGTCCTTTTTTAAAGTTGATAAAAATATCATTATTGCCTTTTCCCAGTTCAAAATATTCATGGCTAGTAAAGGTGAAATACGATACTTTTTTAGATAAGAATGTTAATTTGGCTTTTAATGTTTTGCATTGGAAAGCAAAGTCTATAACCCTACATCTGGTAGTAAGATACTGTGTTTTTCAAACTCAACATAAGTGAACTGTATCTTAAAAACACCTCAGTCTTACCTGATAAATACAGTGTAAGCCTCAGAAGAACCATTGCACTCTGTAATTACCTTGATTAAAGAAGAATAAAAAGGATTTCATAGCAATCAAAGGGCTCTCAAGCTCTCCTATGTTAACAGCCATTATCTCCCTGTTTCCAGCAAGCAGGTGGTGGCTGAGTAGGAGACTAGTTCTGCCCTAATGGCAGTCGTTGATTAATATCTGGTTTTTTTTCATTCTGAAAAGAACTGATCAAATTTTTAATTTGCTAATCAAGTTTCCTTTTGAATAATGCCACAGTAATTATTTAAGAAAATAGAATACAGGTGTAAAATGTCCCTCACTGAAAGTATGCTCTCACTAGTATAGAAGCATTTACCTTTACTCTGTGTTCTGCTAGGTATTTAATATAATATTTTCAAGTAATAGTATTTCAAGATGTAGTATTTTCAAGCAATTGAGAAATGACAGTAGAGTGATAAATAGCCCAATTGACATACATGGCATACTTGATTTCTAATTTTCAAATTAGTGATAACCATGGGTTCATGGGACTCAGGCTCAGTAAAAGAACCTTTCAATTAGTGTGACACCTGTTAACTGGGTTTGCTATATCCCCTAATTGATTTATTTATGTTGTACATACTCCTCTTGTTTCTTTACCCAATAGAATTCAGATATAATTTGTTATATTGATCTTGGTTTCTATACACTTAAATGTTTTCAATTTTCATTATATTTTTAGTAGTTTTGTCATTCTGAAGCCTACTTAAAAAATATTCTTGAAGATTTCAACATTTTAATTAAAGAAAATAAGAAAAAAGCCTTTTTAAAAATGTGTGGATTAACATTGTTTGACTCCCAGACAGGCTTTTCATATGTACTCAGTGATTAAATAGAAAAATTATTTTAAATGCATAAAGTTTCATTCATACATATTTTGTTTTCATTTTTTTTCAAATTTAGTAAAATGAACACATTTGGTGTCATTGACTGGTGATGTTATTTTCATGTTCCATCAGCCAAACTGTTAGAAAGCCAAAAGAATTTAACATCTTGATGGCAGTGCACTCTCAGCTAACCTTGGAGAAACAGTTCACACATAAATGAATTAAGATAGTGAGCTATTAACTATCATAAGTGATTTATATGAAGTTGAATTATCCAAGCTTCCTTAGGGGCCTATACTGGACATTCTAAAGAGTCTCTATTAAACTTACTGTCTCAATCATTTTTCCAGGCCTGTGGTTTTCTATGAATCATTAATTTGTCCTCCGTATAGATTATTATGAGATATTATACTGTTCTCATGGTTATGATAATGAAAAGTTATATCTTGTTCCATAAGGTCCATTAAAAAGGTGGGAATGAAGTTGTCATGTTTCAGGAAACATAAGCCTGCAGTGTGGCTGGGGTTGGTCGACTTAAGGCCGAGGGGAGAAAGTGGTGGTGAATTTGGGGATTTAGGCTGAGGTCAGATGAAGAGGGGACTAGTAGACCATGATAAGAAATCTGTGTTTTCTTCTAAGAATAATTTATTTTTCTATAAGCAATCAAGTTCATTTGTCTTTTATTTTTTTCTTAAAGTTATTTGCCTGAGAAACTCTTTGAAAAGTTGGAAGGAAAATGTTTGCATTAGGAAAGAATTAAAAAAAAATGTTTGCATAGAAAGATTATGTGGAAATTGAACCCAAATTAGTCTTCTCCAAAGTCTTTTTTTTTCTTACCTCTTCCTTTTCTTTCCTTTCCTCCTCTTCCTAGCTTACCCTCCAATAAGGGAAGTCTGTTATTGCTGTCTCCTGACTGTAATAGCCCTAAAGACAATGCCCAGTATATTACAAGTAGCTTTCTAACACTAATACCAATGAATAGGAAGAAGTGAATGAACAGATGGCAGAATAGATGGATAGATGGCAGTATCTCTGATTCAAGACAAGGAGTGTCCCAGGAAGTTTTCAGGATTGGGAAGCCAAGGGGAGGTACTTGGCTAATGATACCAAAGACTGTTACATTGGCAGCACCAAGGATAGAAACTGTTAAGAAGCAGAACAATAAAGGCTACACCTGGAATTTAACTAAGGAATGGGTCCACGGTGAACACAATAAGATGTTTGCGTGATATGGATTCTTGACTTCAGAATCTCAAAGAGCATTTCAAGTTAGAGAAAAAAGAGAAAAAAAAATATATAAGTGCATTCAATTATTTATTAAAAAGCATGCATTTAAGGTAATTTAAATCTGAGTGAGATTCAATATATACCATATTCAAGAGGTATAACATACCATTTATACAACTCTATCAGTAAAAAATCCCCCACAAACCATATAGGTTATTATCACAAATAATGCAGTAATAACCAACAATTTCACGTCATATAGCTTTATAGTGTCTATATGCTTCCTTACTATAGCAGTAGATTATTTACATTTTATTATACCTAGACTGGTATTTATATTACTGTTACTCACTCTCCATATATAATAATAAAATTTTAAATGAGGACTAGGCACTGTTTTTAATTTAAATGTAGATGTATCCAACAGGGAATAAGTTCTCATAAACATTTTCAAGTGTGTTAAAAGGAAGAAAAATTCAGAAAAAATATGTGTGGTAGATTTTAGCAAAGGAGGATTGAAACAGATAAGCTTCTCAATATCAAAATAAGGATTGAAAGCTGTATATGAAAGCCCTGTTGGATAGCTTCAGTTTTTTTTAAACCCTAAAATACTGTCCTAAAATCCCTATCTGTACAAATCCATTTAGGGGATTGAGGAAAACTGTGGATCAATTCACAAAGTGGAGGTAGAAAGAGTAAGCAACTATTTGCATTCTGTTTGAGCTGTGAGCCAGTAAGGAGTCTTTTTCCAGTGAAAAGAACAGAATGGTATTAGGCACAAAATAAGAATTAAATATTCTCTCCGTTTTTGTACCTCATGGATCAGCAGCTTGTTAGAGATGCAGATTCTTAGACTGCACCCCAGACCTTCTGAGCCAGAATCTGCACTTGACCAGGTGCCTGAATGTACCACATGCATAGCGTGTCTGAGGAGCCCTGCCTCCCACTCCTGCCGAGCACTGGAACAAGTTGAGGGTGAGTTGTCAGCAAAGCATAAGAAGACACCTGATTTGAGGAAGTGATACAAGTGAGAGCAAGCCAAGATTTGCCACTTAAGGTCTGTTTGGGTTTGGGGTTAGCATGGAGATTTAGACCAGAAACAGACTTCAAGAATGTGGAAAGATGATTCTACAGCCAAGAGTTTGGAGGTCATATTGACAGTTCTGTATGTACAAAAACAAACAAAAATGTTTGAGTGCCTTTTTTCTTTGAGAACTTGCAGAAGCTGGAAAAAACTCTTCCCCGACATTGTCATTTAATCTCAGTTTCACCTTGCACTCTAAATCTGCACCTTTTCTTGGAATACCTTTTGTCTCAAATCACCAGCACTTTCTCTCCTATCACTCAACGTGTTCTTGACCTTCCATGCCCTCTAGAAAGTCATTCCGAAGTCATCAGAGGGAGTCTGAACTTCCTTGGCTAATCCTAGTGCTGACATGGAATTCCTTACAAGCAGGTATTTTGTCCTTGCCCCCAGGACAGCCCTAATTGCTCAAATTTCTAAGACTGTGTCTGCTGTTAGCACCTTACTGCCTTTGCTTCTGTCTCGGGGGCCTGGTTATCTCCATAGTCGTTAGCCACCAGGGATGTCTCTGATAGTTTTCATATTCACAGGTCCGTTCAGACTCTTCATCCCTCCCTCATTTCACATTTCCTTCCTCTGAGTTAGATAGTAGCTCAGTGCTGAGGATACAGGGCTAAGTGAGCCTCCAGCACAGCTCTTGGGGAGCTGAGAATGATTTACGCAGACAGGTCTCTTATATACTGGCAGTACATACACATACATTCCTTTGTTTATTTACTTATATTTATTTTATGATGATAAGGAAATGCTAGGAAAGATGAACTGGCCTTTTTTTTTCCTGAAAGGCTATTGAGTAAGAGAATGAACTTTTATGATAATAGATAATATTATTTAGTTCTTGTTATTTACCAGGCATAATTCTGAGTGATTACCTGCATTAACTGACTTAATCCTCACAACCACCCCAATCCCCCCATTTTCCAGGTGAGGAAGGTGAGAAGACAGAGTAAGGAACTGGCACAGGCCACAGAGCTGGCAAGTCACGGAGCTCAGCTCAAAGGGAGGGCATCTGGCTCCACAGTCCTCAGCTACTAAGATTCATGTTGAAGCACGTTGACACCTATAACACAAAGGGCCTCTCAACATCCTTTTGATAGATGACAGGAGTATCTCCCTTATTTTACATTCCAATACCACTTCCCACTTTCCTCTATGCTAGAGATCTATAAGCTATGGCTAATGCCAAATTTCTTTTGTAAATAAAATTTTATGGTAACACAGCGCTACCCATCTGTTTATACTTTACCCATGACTGCTTTGGTGCTAAAATGACATGGGGCGAGTTGTTGTGAACTTCTGACCTGCAAAGCCTAAGATATTTGTTATCTGGCTCTTGAAAGTAAAATGTGCCAGCTCCTGTTCAAATGAAAGTTTGAAATAGATTCATAACTTATGTATTATATAAAAAAATTGAGCAGTAATGCTGTCATATTACTGAATGTAACATTTGCAAGGAAACTTAATAGAAGAAAATAAAGAAACTACATTTATTTCAGTTGCAAGATTTTTAAATAGTCCTAGTAAGATTCAGGGGATGAATAGTTCTTTCAGAGAGCTTGGCTGGTTTATGCATTGCTTAGTTCCTCCAATGGTAACATCAGTGATACTGATGTTGGAAAACTGGTGTTGCCATCCATGAAGTAGCCGCAGTCACCATTTCCTTTTACTGTTATTTCATGTCCCTAAGCTAAATAGTGAAGTTTTGTTAGCAATTATTTAGCACAACCCAAAACTGCAAAATGAACCTACATAATAATTTGTCTCTTGTAGAGCATAGTTACACTGTAATTGGAAGAAGAGAAAGGCTATTTGCCTTATTTCAGTTATTGGAATGCCAAGACTTGAGAAAGATAAAATATTAACAAGTCAGGTTTGTTTTTATTTTTTCCCACTCTACATGGGAATACATTCAATATTTATACTGTTCCATCAATGCTTTTTATTGTCTTTTGTTTCACATAAAATATGAAAAGTATGCTTTGAGTATTTTTTTTACTACTTTAATTACATAGAGCTTAATTGGTTTTTAATAATTTAATAGATGAAATCAAAATAGCATTTGTATATGCATCATTCTACTCTGGAAATCATCTAGTGAAAGCAATCATTTGCAGAAAATCTTTTTACAAGACAAATAAATTAAAGGAAAGTGTAATTAAAATAAAAATTATAGTGTTTTAATAAAGTTAGAAGGATTTTTCTTCTTGATCACTCTGTTAATGTCCATCTGGGATTGAGTCCGTATTTCTTACTGAGAAATACTGATTTAACTATTGTTCCTATTTTCACTGAAACTGTAATTTTTAAAAGTAGAATATTCAAAGCTTTTCAAAATAAGAAAATTAGTTACTGTTACATACACAAGTTACTCTTTACCTTCTTCTTCTTAAAAGCAGGTAATGAAAAGCAGTTTGGTTGGAATTAGGAATTAAAAAATTGATTCTTTTAGATTATGACAAGGAAAGAATCTGTGAATTTAAATATACATACATTTTACTTAGAGTGGGTTAGGCTGTGTGCTGTTTTTCCTAGTTTAATTAATTTGGACACATAGTGGCTACTTCCCAAATACTTTTTCCCATGGACATTTGATGCAAATTCAACCTTCTTTTCTGGTTCTTCCCTAAGGAAAGCCGTAACTTAGCTTAGCTCAGTTATGTAAGTGTTTGAGTAAGTTGACTTCTTTATGTTCTACAAATTAAAATTCAGAAGAGAGTACTAATTTTTTTTGTGTGTTTTGCTTTATGTAATGCATGTAAGCTCTAGATGTTTTAGAATATTGTGTCAAGGTGTTGAGTACTATACTGATTGTCATTACCTAGCCTTGGTAGGAAAGTTGGTTTGTTTTGTTTTGTTTATTTTGTGAATGGAATGAAAATGACGGATGACACTGCCTTTCCCAGAAAAGAGAACCTGACTCCATTTGAGTGTCTGTGCATTATCATATACTCAGGAACGTACTTTCTGATAATATTTGAGCAGCCTTATCAAATAATGATAAAGTTGAAAGCAGTGGCCAAGAGGAGGGTTGCTTTGAGATGTGAAATATAAATATATATCAAATTGTAGAAGTAATATTTTATAGCCAGAACAGAAAATTTCCATTGCATACTGCTTTCTGGTCCTAAGTCTTCAATTTCATCCTTGTTTGGCAAGCTTTCTAAGACAGGGGCTCTTAAAATGACCTGTCTCCTTTCTAACTGTGCTCTCTCAGACTTTTCAGGTACTATTATTAATTAGAAGCATCCTCATAAACCCTTCAGGCGAATGTAAGATACCAGTCAGCCAGCCAGTACATGTGAGCAAGAATTCTAACCCACACACTTCTGCTTCTACATGCTGTTTTTGTTGAAGCTCTAGTTTTCAGGGAGAAAAGGAGTTAATTTTACTTCTACATTCTAATGAAGAGTAGTGCATGAAGAAGTATTGTGAGCCTGCGTGGAGATGAGTATCTTGCTTTTGTTTTTGTTTTCTGCAATGGACACCACTTTGGAGAAGAGAGAATGGTAAGCAAGCAGCATGACTGCTGTGTTTCCAGACCCAGCCCTCTTCCACATAAAAGAGGCATTGAAATTTATTAAGGACAAGTGCACAAGTATTTTCCCTTAATTGTAGAATTATGAGGGTATCAAGTGAATTGAGGGAAACCTCAGCCATTGTCAGAGACCAGAGCTATAAGAGTTATTTGAGTGAATCTAAGCTAGCTCACTCATTTTACAGATGGAAAAGTGGAGGCCAAGATGGGCTGTAGTTCCTCTTCTGGATCGGAAGAGACAGCATCTTAAAATCAAAAGAAACAAGTTTTGGAGTTGTATAGCCCTCAGTTCAAACAATAACTTGGTTACCTATTATATGATGTCAGGATAAACGGCTTACCCTCTTTGTCACCTTATTTCTCCACCTGTGGAAATGGTACCTACTACACACAGGCCTAAACTGAGAGGACGAATGTTAAAACATGTAGTGAAGTGTCTAATGCACAGTAGGCACTGGGTCAGTGATGCTCTCCCTTCTCAAAGAGACTGGAGAATGTTGATATTCAAGCCAGTTCTGTTTGATTGCTCCTTCCTTTCATGTCCATAATTCTACCACTCTGTGAGTTTAGACTGATGACTCCCATGCCTGTGTCATAATCCTTCTGTGACAAAAATTGATTTGATAGTGTGTATTGGGTTGATGGCTTCAAGGTCAGCTGAGTTTGATTTGCTTGCCTCTCTAAGTAACCCACTTTGTTCTTCCAGTATGTGGGCGCCTTAAAAGGCCTGGAGAGTTTGAAGTGTTTCTACTCTACAAATGTTTCTTATTTAGATACAGAAGAGTTCATTTAACCTCATTTGCCAATAATGTTCATAAAAAGATTTTGTAATTTCATGATGAAAGCTGAAATGTTTTATTCATTGAAAAGTGATTCCAGCACTGGCTTTTTTTTTTATCCTCAAATTTTCTTAGCTTAAATATCACCTCTCCAGAGAGGTCTTTGCTAATCATATCATCTGAGTAGGTCGTCTGGTAATTATCTTTGGCTGTAGCTTTGGTGTGTCTTTCCATGGCACCTACACAAGTTGTGATTCCCTTTGTCAGGCTGGCTACGTTCACTAGTTTGTGAACTCCATGAGACCTGGGACAGGTCTGTTTGGCTTATCATTCTATCCCAAGAACCTCATTCCAATCATGACACATGGAAGGTGTTTAATAAAATAAATGTTGAAAGAAAAAAGATTGTCTGTTATCTGAGGAGTTTGGAGTAGATGGTGTCAAGGAAATCCTGATGCTAGTATAGAAAATCCTGATATACTATAGACTTGAAGTCTGCTTGCCTTGAAGGAGCTCACTGTAATTATTTGAATCCTTTACACTTACACTGGGATGGAGAGCGGAATTTTAAACATCTAAACATTCATTTTTGATAATGGAACGTTTTTTTTAAAGTTTATTTTGATATCATTAATCTACAATTAAATGAGCAATATTATGGTGATTACACTACCCCCTTCATCAGGTCCCCCCACCAACCTCATTACAGTCACTGTCCATCAGCATAGTGAGATGCTATAGAGTCACTACTTGTCTTCTCTGTGTTGTACAGCCCTCCCCATGCCCCCCTAACATTACATCTGCTAATCGTAATGCCCCTTTTTCCCCCTTGTCCCTCCCTTCCCACCCATCCTCCCCAGTCCCTTTCCCTTTGGTAACTATTAGTCCGTTCTTGGGTTCTGTGAGTCTGCTGCTGTTTTGTGGAACGTTTTGTTTTTTTAATTCCAGTGCACTTCATGGGTGGATACACTTTTATTCATTAGGTCATTCAGCAAATATTCATCAAGCCGACTCTGTGTGCCAAGCACCACATAGATAAGTCTCCTTCTCCAATAGATTTAGAATGCAATGGGGACACCTACATTAATCAAGTAAGCATATACACAAACTACACATGGTGATTAGCATAATGAGAAATCAAGTGGAAAACTTAATTTAAATTGTGGGGAGAAGATTCTCTCGAAGGACAAGGCATTAGGGTCTTCAGTCCGAACAATGTCATCAGCAATTAGCACTCTGCTTTGACTTTGATGGTCATGGGACTCTCACACCCATGCCTTACTGGGTTCAGATGATCCCTAATCCTTACTGTGTGGACACACATCTGTCACTGACCCATTGTCTTGGGTCCTAGTAAGCATTTAACTCTCCCAGTGGAATTGGTGTCCTGCTGTGAGACTATTCCTTTTGCCTGGGGGCCCTGCTAAATTCCCCTTTGCCAATTCTTTATGCAAGGAGAGGCACATTGTTTCCTTTATAGTAGCTGCTGGGTCCACTCCTGTTCTGGATTAATTGATGAATGCTTTTACTCTACCAGCCTCATGTTGTCACACACTTTCCGGATTTCTGTTGGGACTTAGGCCAAAGTTACCTTATAGATGACTTGGATTTTGATCAGAGTCAGATTCCCCCAGTGTGTCTTCTTTGCTCTCTCCATTCCATGTCCCTCTGGGTTCCATATTTATATATTCACCTTGCTGATGATGGTGAAATATGTTAGCTGTACCAATGTGTATTTTTTAACCATTTTGATCCATTTCTCATCCTCAGCACTATTGATATTTTATGTCGGATAATCCCTTTTTTTGTGGAAGCTGTCATGTGCATTATAGGACATTTAGCAGCACCCCTGGCCTATACCCACTAGGTGCCAGTAGACCCTCCCTCCAGTTGCAACAACCAAAATTGTGTACAGACATTGCCAAATGTCCCCTTGGGTTAAAATTTCCCCCATTGAGAAGCAAGTATGCCTTCCAATAACCAAGGTATATTTCACTTGCTTCTTTTTCATGCACTTGCTCAACAAATATTTATTGAGCACCTACTTGGTGTCTAAACTATTGAAGACATTGAGAATACAACTGTATTCCATCAATACAGGCAATACCTTTGCCCTAGAGAGCTCATATTTTCTAGGGGAAAAATATGAAAAAAAACCAAAAAAAAGAATATAATATCAGCTCATGAAGAGTACAATAAGTTAAAAGAACAAAGCAAGAAGGTGGAGAACTATTTTAGAGAGAGAGAGTCCAAGATAGCCTCTCTGAGGAGCTAACTTTTGAGCAGAGACTTGCAGAAGGAAAATTGAGGATTTGGGGAAGATCTTGGGCAAAGTTGTTGCAGAAAGAAGGAAACAAAAAGTGGAAAGCCTCTGAATGGGAAAGAACAACTGGATTGGAGTGGTAGATCCTGGGGATTATAAGAAGTCACGGGAGAGCTGTAAGCTGGGTAGTAATGGAATTGGATGTTTCCAATAGGAGATTAGGGAAGGGCATTCTGATTGCTCTGGACAGATGGACAATAGTAAGGGAGCCACGAAGGGGACCGAAGAGAAGTATTAGGAAGTTAACCTTCAAGAGGCTAAAGTGAGAGAAGACGGTGGCTGGAACTGGGGCGATGGTGCCAAAGGGGCTGAGATGGTGAATTAAGAGCTGTCATCTGAAGGAAGGCCCAGCTGTGCCCACTGATGGTTGGGGTATTGGATGTCAGTAAAACAAAGACCCAAGAGTGACTCATAGGCACAAGAACTTAGATGACTGTTGATGCCATTTTCTGAGATGGGCAACACTGAGAGAGAATAGATTAGGGTATGGATAAGAGCTCAGTTTTGGATATTTTAAATATGAAATGGCAAGTAGTGGATGTTGAGTAAAAGCAGTCCATTTTACTTCAATTATCTGTTTTTGTCCTCAAGACAAAATGTATAGGGGTAGTTGGCACAACCATTATTTTGAAATGAGGAAATGAAAACTCAGAAATTTTGAGTGAACCAGGATTTCTACTAAAAAATTCAGACCACTAATTTGAGACCCTGAAGTAGTACCCTGAGTTACAGCTGCCAGGTAATTTTGTGATGTTTTTATGTTAAAACTGGAAAACAAAGCACTTGCTATTACACTTTGCAGCAAATAGAAGTGCAAGTCAAACTAAAAATACATGTCTCTAAAGCACTTAACCTTTTTCCCTCTCTATCTCTAGTATTGTTAATACGCAGGATGAAATCATGTAGAAAATACCTGAATGATTGGATTTACCACAACATAATTGGATCACCTTCTTCAATAGACCATTTTTGGGTCCTAGCCTTTTTTCTTACCCATCCATCAGTGTGAGTTAACTCTATGCATCACTGGAAGATTTTCCTAAATGTTTCCTTTACAGTTAATTCCTGCAGGCCCCAACCTCAAACAATGCAATGATAATTCAGAGAATAGCAGAGATCTTCAAAACACCTTATTGTATTGCTGCTAAAATGCCAGATTTTCTAGTCTGCCTTTACTGGGTATCTAGAGGGAAAAAAAAATAAGAAAGATGAAATATATAATTGAAAAATAGTGTATAGAAGATTTATAACACTAAAAAAGCCACTATTTATGAAATGCTTTCAGAACATTTTTAAAAATACTTTATATAAAAACACATTAGAATTTAAAAAATTAAATGTATTTAAATTAAAAGCAAAACCGAAAAAAAAAGCTTCACCACTTCTCACCCCATGCCTCTTGCAACTACCAGGCTGTTCTCTGTATCTATGAACTTTTTTTTTTCCTATTTATGCTTCATATTCCACATATAAGAGATCATATGGCATTTGTCTTTGATCTATTACACCTAACATAATGTCCTCAGGATCCATTCATGTTGTTGCAAATGGCAATATTTCATTCTTTTTGTGGCTGAGAAGTATTCCATTGTACATATACTATAGTTTCTTTATCCTTTCATCTCTCCGTGGACCCTTAGGTTGTTCCCATGTCTTGGCTATTATAAATAATGCTGCAGAGAACATGGGTGTACATATATCTTTTTGAATTAGTTTTTTCATTTTCTTCAAATACCCAGAAGTAGAAGTTCCATTAGAACTTAGTAGAAGTAGGTAGTTCTATTTTAAATATTTTGAGGAACCTCCTTACTGTTTTCCATAATGGCTACACTAATTTACATTCCCTCCAACGTTTCCCTTTTCTCTTGTATCTTCTTGCTAACATTTGTTATTTCTAGTGTCATGGATAGTGGCCATTCTAACAGGTGGGAAGTGACATATCATTTTGTTTTTTATTTGAATTTCCCTAATTAATGTTGCTGAGCACCTTTCCATGTGTCTGTGTCCTATCTGCATGTCTTCTTTGGAAAAATGTCTATTCAGGTCCCTTTGCACATTGTTTAATCAGATTATTTGGTTTTTTTGCTCTTGAGTTTGTATGTATGGGTTCCTTATATACTTTGGATACTAACTGGATACATGCTTTGCAAATATCTTCTCCCATTCAATAGGTTGTCTTTTAATTAGGTTGATGGATTCCTTTGCTGTGAAAAAGCTTTTTAGTTTGACATCATCCCACTTGTTTATTTTTTTCTTTTGTTGCTTTTGCTTTCAGTGGCAGATTAAAAAATTCATCACTAAGACCAATGACAAGGAGCTGACCACCTATGTTTTCTTCTAGGAGTTTCTTAGTTTCAGGTCTTATGTTCAAGACTTTAATCCATTTTGAGATAATTTTTGTGTAAGTATAAGATAGTGGTCCAGTTTCATTCATTTATTCATTTGCATGTGACTATCCAGTTTTGCCAGCACAGGTTATTGAAGAGACTGTATTTTCCTCATTGCATCTTCTTTCCTCCTATTTGTAAGTTAATTGGCCATATATATGTGGGTAAATTTCTAGGTTCTCTGTTTTGTTTCATTGATCTAGTGTCTTTTGATAATTCAATACCATACCATTTGAATTACTATACATTTGTAGTATAGTTTGAAATTAGGAAGTGTGATGACTCCAGCTTTGTTTTTCTTTCTCAAGATTGCTTTGGTAATTCAGGGTCTTTTGTGGTTCCATACAAATTTGGGGATTGTTTGTTCTGTTTCTGTGAAAAATGCTATTCAAATTTTGATAGGGATTGCACTGAATCTGTATATTGCTTTGGGTATTATGGACTTTTTAACAGTATTCTTCCAATCCATGAGCATGTAATATCTTTCTACTTATTTGTATCTTTTTCAATTTCTTTCATTAATGTCTTATAGTTTTCAATATAGAGGTCTTTCATCTCCTTGGTTAAATTTATTCCTAAGTACTTTATTCCTTATGATACAATTGTAAATGGGATGTTTCCTTTATTTCTCTCTGTGAAAGTTCATTATTCTGCTTAAGTGTCAGTTTTACTTATTTCTTTCCAATTTGGAGGATTTTTATTTATTTTTCTTATCTTATTGCTGTGGCTAGGAATTCCAGTACTGTGTTGAATAAAAGTGGTGAGAGTAGGCATCCTTGTCTTGTTTCTGATCTTACAGAAAAATTTTCAGGTTTTTCCCCGTTGAGTATGATTTTAGCTGTGGGCTTCATATAGGGCCTGTATTATGTTGAGGTATGATCCCTCTATACTTTCTTTGTTGAGAATTTTTATCATAAATGGATACCAAATTTTCTCAAAAGCTTTTCTGCCTTTATTGAGATGATTATGCAATTTTATCCTTCTTTTTGTTAATGTCCTATATTTCACACCCACTGATTTGTGCAAGTTGAACCATCCTTACATCCCTAGAATAAATCCCACTTAATCATGTTGTATAATCCTTTTAATATATGGTTGAATCCAACTTGCCATTTTAAAAATTAAAGTATCATTGATATACAATCTTATGAAGGTTTCACATGAACAGGTTTCACATGAACAACATATTATCAAGTTCTTACCACACTCCCCACCCCATTGTAGTCACTGTCTATCAGCATAGTAAGATGCTGTAGAGGTATTACTTGTCTTCTTGGTGCTGTACTGCCTTCCCCGTGACCTACCTATATTTTAATTGTGAATTATAGTGCCCCTTAATCCCCTTCTCCCTCTCCATGCACCCTTCCCAACACCTCCCCATTGGTAACCCCCAGTCCTTTCTTGGAGTCTGTGAGTCTGCTGCTATTTTGTTCCTTGAGTGTTGCTTTTTTAAAAATATTCCACAAATGAATGAAGCCATTTGGTACTTGTCTTTCTCTGCGTGGCTTATTTCACTGAGCATAATACCCTCTAGCTCCATCCATGATGTTGTAAATGACAGGATTTCTTTTCTTTTTATGCCTGAATAATATTCCATTGTATATATACCACATGTTTTTTTATCCATCTATCTACTGATGGACACTTAGGTTGCTTCCATTTCTTGGTTATTGTAAATATTGCTGCAATACACATAGGGGTGCATATGTCTTTTTGAATCAGAGATCTTGTTTTCTTCGGGTAAAATTCTAGGGATGAAATTACTGGTTCAAATGGTATTTCTATTTCTAGTTTTTTGAGGAACCTCCATATTGCTCTTCAAAACCGTTGAATCAGTATACATTCCACCAACAGTGGAGGAACGTTCCCCTTTCTCTGCATCCTCACCAGAATTTGTTGTTTCTTGTCTTTTGTATGTTGGCCATCCTAATGGTGTGAAGTTATATCTCATTGTGTTTTTAATTTGCATTTCCATGATGATTAGAGATGTGGAACATCTTTTCATGTGCCTGTTGGCCATCTGATTTTCACCTTTGGAGAAGTGTCTGTTCAGATCGGTCACCCATTTTTTAATTGGGTTATTTGTTTTTTGAGTGTTGAGGTGTGTGAGTTCTTTATATATTTTAGATATTAATCCCTTATTGGATAGTTTGTTTACAAATATATTCTTTCATATTGAGGATGTGTTTTTGTTCTGCTGATGGTTTTCCTTTGCTGTACAGAAGCTTTTTATATTGATATAATCCCACTTGTTCATTTTTTATTTTGTTTTCCTTGCCCAAGAAGATGTGTTCAGGAAAAAGTTGCTCATGTTTATATTTAAGAGATTTTTGCCTATGTTTTCTTCTATGGTTTTTATGGTTTCATGTCTTACATTCAGATCTTTGATCCATTTCACATTTACTTTTGTGTATGGAATTAGACAATAATCCAGTTTCATTCTCTTACATGTAGCTGTCCAGTTTTAGTTTGCCAATATTTTGTTAAGAATTGTTGCATCTATGTTCAGCAGGGATATTGGACTGTAATTTCCTTTTCTTGTGGTGTCTTTTTATGGTTTTTGTATCAGTAATGCTGGCCTTATTAAATGAGTTTAGAAGAAGTCATTCCTCATCAATTTTTTGGGAAGATTTGAAAAGGTTAGGTATTAAATCTTTTTGGAATGTTTGGTATAATTCACCTGTGAAATTGTCTTGTCCTAGAATTTTGTTTTTTGGGAGGTTTCTGATTACTGATTCAGTCACCTTACTAGTAATTGGTCTGTTCTGATTTTCTATTTCATTATGGTTCAGTCATGGTAGATTGTGTGTTTCTAGGATTTTATCCATTTTTTCTAAGTTGTTCATTTTGTTGGCATGTAATTGTTCATAGTAGTCTCTATGATCCTTTGCATTTCTGTGGTATCAGTTATAACATCTCTTTCTCTTCTGAGTTTTATTTGAGTCCTCTCTTTTTGTCTTGGTTAATCTAGCTAAAGCCTTGCCAATTTTGTTTCTTTTCAAAGAAACAGCTTATAGTTTCACTGATCTTTTCTATTTTGTTTTTAGACTCTTTTCCATCTCTTTCTGCTCGGTTCTTTGTTATTGCCATCCTTCTACTAAGTTTGGCTTTCATTTATCCTTCTTTTTATAGTTCCTTGAGATATAAAGTTAGGTTGTTTGAGACTTTTCTTGTTTATTGAGATAGGCATTTATCACTATGAAATGCTTTTCTTAGAAATGCTTTTTTTGTATCCCATCAATTTTAGTGTTGTTTCTATTTTTATTGCCTCAAGATATTTCTAAATGTCTCTTTTCATTTCTCCTTTTCCCACTCAATAGAATGTTATTTAATCTCCAAATTTGTGAATTTTCCAGTTTTCTTTATTTAAATTGTCACTAGTTTCATACCATTGTGGAAAAGATTCTTGATATGATTTAAATTATCTTAAATTTATTAAGACTTGTTTTGTTGTCTAATATATGATTTCTCTTGGAAAATGTTCCATGTGCACCTGAGAAGAATGTATTCTTTCGCTTTTGAAAAGCATTTTCTGTAAATATCAGTGTCCATCTGGTCTCAAAAGTTTTTTCAAGGCCCATGTTTCCTTATTTATTTACTGTGTGGATGAGCTGTCTGTTGATGGAGGTGGGTATTAAAGTATCCTTGTATTGCTGTCTTTTTTTCCTTTAGATCTGTTAAAATTTATTTGCTTTATATATTTAAGTGCTCCTTTATATTGTGTATAGATATTAACAAATGTATCTTCTTGCTGGAATGACTCCTTTATCATTATGTTACACCCTTTGTCTCTTTTTACAATCTTTGTTTTAAAGTCTGCTTTGCCTGATATAAGTATATTCACTACAGTTTTCTTTTGTTTTCCATTTGCATGAAATCTTTTCCCATCCCTTCACTTTCAGCTTAATGTGTTCTTTTATCCAAAGTGAATCTTTTGTAGGCAGCATGTAGAAAAGTCTTGTTTTTTTATCCATTCAGCCACTCTGTGTCTTTAGATTGGAGAATTTAGTCAATTTACACTTACAGTAATTATTGATAGATATGTACTTATTGCTATTTTGTTGTTTTCTGGTTGTTTTGTGTTTCCTTTATTCTTCTCTTCATTTCTTTCTTTGTGCTGATGACTTTCTTCAGTGTTTATCTTTTATGTGTTTACTATAGGTTTTTGCTTTGTGGTTTCTATGAGGTTTACTTATGAAAACTTATATTTATAATGGTCTGTTTGAAGTTGATAACTTAAGTTTGATTCCATTGTAAAGCACACCATTATTACTCTCTACACCCCCAATATTTTGTTTTTGATGTCACATTTTACATTTTTATCTTGTGTATTCTTAACTAATTACTATAATCATAGTTATTTTTAATATGTTGTCTTTTAACCTTCACACTACCTTTATAAGTAATTAATCCACTACCTTTACTCTATGTTTACCTTCTCCAGTCATATTTGTTCTTGTTAATAATTAGTGATCTTTCTTTCCAACATAAAGAAGTTCCTTTAACATTTCTAGTAAGGTCAGTTAATGGTGACAGATTCCTTTAGATTTCTCTTGCCTGAAAAACTAACTCTCCATTACTTCTGAATGATAACTTTGGTGATTAGAACATCCATGGTTGCATATTTTCTTCTTTCAGCATTTTGAATTTATTGTGTGAATCATTCTGGCCTGCGTATTTATGCTGAAAAATCTGCTAATTTCTTATGGGTGTTCCCTTGTATGTAACAAGTTGCTTTTCTCTTGCTGCTTTTAATATTCTTTCCTTGCATTTAAATTTTGACATTGTAATCATAATGTGTCTTGTTGTGAGTCTCTTTGGATTCCTCTTATCTGGAACTCTCTAGGATTCATGGTTCTGGATCTTTGTTTCATTCACAGGTTAGGGAAGTTTTCAACCATTATTTTTTCAAATAATATTTATGCCTCTTTATCTCTTCTCCTTCTGGGAGCCCTGTGATGTGAAGGTTAGTCCATTTGACCTTGACCCATAAGTCCCTTAAACTGTACTCACATTTTATCCTTCTTTTTGCCACTCTAACTGGGTGAGTTTCACTAACTTGTCTTTGAGTAGATTGATCCTAGGTCCTGCTTCATTCATCTAGTCTGTTTTTGGACCCCTCTAGTATATTTATCAAGTCAGCTATTGTGTTCTTCAACTCTGTGTATTCTACTTGGTACTTTTTTGTTTCCCATCTCTTTGTTCAAGTTCTCACTGTGTTCATGCATTCTGCTTCCCAGTTTGGTGAGCATTTTCATGACCATTACTTTGAACTCTTTATCAGATAAATTACTTACATCCATTTAATGAAGGTTTTTTTCCCTAAGGTTTTCCCTTGTTCTTTCATTTAGAACATAGTCCTCCGTTTATTTTGCTTGACTCTCTGTGTTGGTTTTTACACATAGATGTAACAGCCACCTCTCCCAGCTTTGAAGGAGTGGCTTCATTTAGGACATGAAACTTGTCATTCAACCCTGCCTCAGCTTTTTGTTGTCTCTTAAACCTTCGTGCTTGTACAAGCAGACTATTATATTTTTAATAGCTCCCACTAGTTAAGAATATGCCTAGACATGTTAGTATACCAGAGGAGAATCTCACCCTCGAGTATCAAGCTCACTGGACACTAGACCTCTAACCAACAGCTTTTTAAATTATGCAAATATATACAGTCCTGTTAGGCTACAAGCATAGTTTCCACTGGCCACCAGAGCCAGGAGATCTACAGATGTCCTCTGAGTTGCAGTCATACAAATAAGGGCTCCCAACCAGCATATAAACTGTTTTTCTAGATGATGTGGAGGTAGGCAGAGGGGAGTGCCAAGATGATATTCACAACCTTGTTTCTTGAGAACAGCACCATAGGCACTAAATGTGTGCCAAACTTGAAACCTTCCCTCAAGCTAAAGGTCCAGGATAAGCAAAGAAGCCTCCTTTACAGAAGAAGATGGGGGAGGCGAACCTCAGTCCACTGTCGCTGCAGTGCCTTGAGGGTAGTAACCTGCCACACTCTGATTGCCACAGTTTTCTGGGGCCCAGGAATACAAGACTCCTGGCTACCGAAGCCGGATGATCAAGGGATATCCTCTGAGTTGCAGCCATGAAAATCAGATCTCCAGGCATAAAAACGAGGGCACCCAATTCAGGAAAAACTCCTCTCCAGGAGACACTGGCACTCTGGAATGCAGCAGAGGTTAAGTGTGAAGATAGCAACCACCCTTCAAGGTGGAAAGGGTCTCTGGAAAGGATCACAGTCAGCTCTTAGATCCATGTTAAATTAGAAGCCTTCCCTCAAGGTTGCTATGATGATGATTAAGTAATAGCCTCCTTTAGAGAAAGATGAAGCTCCTGAGTCTCTTGTCTCTTGCTTTGCCCTGGAGGGTAGTAGCTGTTTAAGAACTCTTTTCCTGTTGTTTATAGCTTATGGCACCTATGAGGGTAAGCCCCACTGGCCACGAAAGTCAGGGGATGTAGAGTTGTCTCCTGGCTACAGTTGCAAAGATTGGGGTGCCAGGAAGGGGTATGTGCCCTTTCTGGATGGCACTGGTTATTATAAATCATGTGGCTGGGAAAGGGAGCTCCTTTGGCCCCCAGAGACAGGTGATCAAGAGGCACCCCCTAGTTGGGAGCTGTAAAAATTGTGGCACCAGACCAGGTATAAGCTCCCTAATAGGAGATACTGGTGCTCTGGGGCACGGCAAAAGGAGAGCAAAAAAGTGGTGCCTTCAGGTCTTTATCCCCAGAGAGGTTTCCAGAGGCTTCTAAGTATGTGTTTTACATTAGATGCCTGCCTTTCAAGCTGATGCAGGTGAGCTACTGCATCATGAGCTGCCTCTGAGCCAGGCCTTCGGATAGATGAGTGTGACTGTGTGAGCCCTTTAAGAAGAGTTTCTCAGATTGCTTTAGTCCTGTGGGTCTTGGAATGTGAGCTTCATTGGTTTTCAAAGTTAGATGACTTAGGGATTCACCTCTAAGTGTATATCTTAAAAGTTGGGGTGCCCAATGTAGGATTCAAACCCGTTCCTCCTCAGGGAGAAGCTCCACATTTTGAGTTCCCTCCCAGTTGTGGGATGCCATGCCAGGGAGTGGTTTATGACAAGTTTCTGTCCCAGCTTCTCCTACCTCCTTTGATGTAGTTTTCTTCACTTTTGCCTAATGTGTAGTTGTCATTCAGCCAACCTTTAGGTTTTTTTTATTAAGGTATTATTGATATATACTTTATTGAAGGTTTCATGTGAAAAAACAGTGTGGTTACTAAATTGACCCATATTATCAATTCCCCACCCCATACCCCAATGCAGTCACTGTCCTTCAGTGTAGTAAGATGCCACAGATTCACTATTTGCCTTCTCGGTGCTACACTGTTTTCCCCATGACCCCCCACACCATGGGTACCAAACATAACAACCCTCAATCCCCTTCTCCCACCCTCCCCACCCACCCTCCCACACCCCTCCCCTTTGGTAACCACTAGTTACTTCTTGGAATCTCCGAGTCCGCTGCTCTTTTGTTCCTTCAGTTTTGCTTCATTGTTATAATCCACAAATGAGGGAAATCATTTGGCACTTGTCTTTCTCCCCCTGGCTTATTTCACTGAGCATAATATCCTCCAGCTCCATCCATGTTGTTGCAAATGGTAGGGTTTGTTACTTTTAAGGCTGAATAGTATTCCATTGTGTATATGTGTATATGTACTACATCTTCTTTATCCATTCATCTACTGATGGACACTTAGGTTGCTTCCATATCTTGGCTATTGTAAATATTGCTGCAATAAACATAGGGGTGCATATGTCTTTCTGAATCTGAGAAGTTGTATTCTTTGGGTAAATTCTAAGGAGTGGGATTCCAGGGTCAAATGGTATTTCTATTTTTAGTTTTTTGAGGAACCTCAATATTGCTTTCCACAATGGTTGAACTAGCTTACGTTCCACCCCTGTAGGATGGTTCCCCTTTCTCTGCATCTTCGCCAGCATTTGTTGTTCTTAGTATTTTTGATGCAGAACATCCTTACTGGTGTGAGGTGATATCTCACTGTGGTTTTAATTTGCATTTCCCTGATGATTAATGATGTGGAGCATCTTTTCATGTGTCTGATGGTCATCTGAATTTCTTCTTTAGAGAACTGTCTCTTCATAGCCTCTGCCCATTTTTTAATCGGGTTATTTGCTTTTTGGGTGTTGAGGCATGTAAGTTCTTTATATATTTTGGATGTTAACCCCTTGTTGGAAATGTCATTTACAAATATATTCTCCCATGCTCTAGGATGCCTTTTTCTTCTGTTGATGTTGTCCTTTGCCATACAGAAACTTTTTAGTTTGATGAAGTCCCATGAATTCACATTTGCTTTTGTTTCCCTTGCTTGAGGAGATATGTTCAGGAAGAAGTTGCTCATGCTTATATTCAGGAGATTTTTCTCTATGTTGTTCTCTAAGCGTTTTATGGTTTCATGACTTACATTCAGGTGTTGACCCATTTCGAGTTTACTTTTATGTATGGGTTTAAACAATAATCTAGTTTCATTCTCTTGCATGTATCTGTCCAGTTTTGCCAACACCAGCTATTGAAGAGGCTGCCATTTCCCCATTGTATGTCTATGGCTCCTGTATCATATATTAATTGACCATATATGGTTGGGTTTATATCAGGGTTCTCTAGTCTGTTCCACTGGTCTATGGGGTCTGTTCTTGTGCCAGTACCAAATTGTCTTGATTATTGTGGCTTTGTAGTAGAGCTTGAAGTTGGGGAGCATAATACCCCCATCTTTATTCTTCCTTCTCATGGTTGCTTTGGTTATTTGGTGTCTTTTGAGGTTCCACATGGATTTTAGAACGATTTTCTCTAGTTCTTTGAAGAATACTTTTGGTATTTTGATAGGAATTGCATTGAATCTGTAGATTGCTTTAGGCAGGATGGCCATTTTGACAATATTAATTCTTCCTATCCATGAACACGGGATGCGTTTCCATTTATTCATATCTTCTTTAATTTCTCTCATGAGTGTCTTGTAGTTTTCAGAGTATAGGTCTTTCACTTTCTTGGTTATGTTTATTCCTAGGTATTTTATTCTTTTGATGCACCTGTGAATGGAATTGTTTTCCTGATTTCTCTCTCTGCTAGTTCATTGTTAGTGTATAGGAATGCCACAGATTTCTGCATATTAATTTTGTATCCCGCAACTTTGCTGAATTCAGAAACTAGATCTAGTAGTTTTGGAGTGGATTCTTTAGGGTTTTTTATGTACAATATAATGTCATCTGCAAACAGGGACAGTTTAACTTCTTCCTTGCCTGTCTGGATGCCTTTTATTTCTTTCTGTTGTCTGACTGCCGTAGCTAGGAACTCCAGTACTATGTTGAATAGAAGTGGAGAGAGGGGGCATTCTTGTCTTGTTCCTGATCTTAAAGAAAAACCTTTCAGCTTCTCTCTGTTAAGTATAATATTGGTTGTGGGTTTGTCACATATGGCCTTTATTATGTTGAGGTACTTGCTCTACACCCATTTTGTTGGGAGTTTTTATCATGAATGTATGATGAATTTTGTCAAATGCTTTTTCAGGATCTATGGAGATGATCATGTGGTTTTTGTCCTCCTTTTTGTTGATGTAGGTGATTATGTTGATGGATTTTCGAATGTTGTACCATCCTTGCATCCCTGGAATAAATCTTACTTGATCATGATGGGTGATCCTTTTGATGTATTTTTGAATTCGGTTTGCTAATATTTTGTTGAGTATTTTTGCATCTATGTTCATCAGGGATATTGGTCTGTAATTTTCTTTTTTTGTGGTGTCTTTGCCCGGTTTTGGTATTAGAGTGATGCTGGCTTCATAGAATAAGTTTGGAAGTATTCCTTCTTCTTCTACTCCTTGGAAAAGGTTAAGGAGGATGGGTATTATGTCTTCACTAAATGTTTGATTAATTTCAGTGTTGAAGCCCTCTGGTTCAGGGGTTTTGTTCTTAGGTAGGTTTTTGATTACCAGTTCTACTTCGTTGCTGGTAATTGGTCTGTTGGGATTTTCTGTTTCTTTCTGGGTCAGTCTTGGAAGGTTGTATTTTTGTAGAAAGTTGTCCATTTCTTCTAGGTTATCCAGTTTGTTAGCATATAATTTTTCGTAGTGTTCTCTTATAGTTCTTTGTATTTCTGTGGTCTCCACATAGTGATTTTTCCTTTCTCATTTCTGATTCTGTTTATGTGGGTAGACTCTCTTTTTTTTTCTTCATAAGTCTGGCTAGGGGTTTATCTATTTTGTTTATTTTCTCAAAGAACCAGCTCTTGCTTTTGTTGATCCTTTCTATTGTTTTATTCTTCTCGATTTTATTTATTTATGCTCTAATCTTTATTATGTCCCTCCTTCTACTGACTTTGGGTCTCATTTGTTCTTCTTTTTCTAGTTTTGTTAATTGTGAGTTTAGACTGTTCATTTGGGATTATTCTTTTTTCCTGAAGTAGGGCCTGTATTGCAATATACTTTGCTCTTAGCACGCCTTTTGCTGCATCCCACAGATTTTGCGGTGTTGAATTATTGTCATTTGTCTCCACATATTGCTAGATCTCTGTTTTTATTTGGTCCTTGATCTATTGATTATTTAGGAGCATGTTATTAAGCCTCTATGTGTTTGTGGGCTTTTTCATTTTCTTTGAGTAATTTATTTCTACTTTCATACCGTTGTCATCTGAGAAGGTGTTGGTGAAATTTCAATCTTTTTGAATTTACTGAGGTTCTTTTTGTGGCCTAATATATGATATATTCTTGAAAATGTTCCATGTGCTCTTGAGAAGAATGTGTATCCTGCTGCTTTTGGGTGTAGAGTTCTGCAGATGTCTGTTAGTTCCATGTGTTCTAATGTGTTGTTCAGTGCCTCTGTCTCTTTATTTATTTTCTCTCTGGTTGATCTGTCCTTCAGAGTGAGTGGTGTGTTGAAGTCTCCTATAATGAATGCATTGCATTCTATTTCTCCTTTTAATTCTTTTAGTATTTGTTTCACATATGTAGGTTCTCCTGTGTTGGGCACATAGATATTTATAATGGTGATATCTTCTTGTTTTATTGACCCTTCCATCATTATGTAATGTCCTTCTTTGTCTCCTGTGACTTTCTTTGTTTGAAGTCTATTTTGTCTGATACAAGTACTGCAACTCCTGCTTTTTTCTCCCCATTAGTTGTATGAAATGTCTTTTTCCATTACTTCAGTTCTAGTCTGTGTATGTCTTCGGGTTTAAAGTGAGTCTCTTGTAGGCAGCATTTAGATGGCTCTTGTTTTTTTATCCATTCAGTGACTCTATCTCTTTTGATTGGTACATTCAGTCCATTTACATTTAGCGTGGTTATGGATAGGTATGTACTTATTGGCATTGCAGGTTTTAGATTTGTGGTTAACAAAGGCTCAAGGTTAACTTCCTTACTGTCTAAGAGTCTAACTTAACTCACTTAATATGCTATTACAAAAATAATCTAAAGCTTCTTTTTTTTTCTCCTTCTTTGTCTTCCTCCTCCATTCTTTATATATTAGGTATCATATTCTGTACTCTTTGTTGATCCCTTTATCGACTTTTGGGATAGTTAATTTAATTTTGCATTTGCTTAGTAATTAACTGTTCTACTTTCTTTACTGTGGTTATATTACCTCTGGTAACTGCTATTAAACCATAGGAACACTTCCATCTATAGCAGTCCCTCCAAAATACACTGTCGAGATGGTTTGTGGGAGGTAAATTCTCTCAATTTTTGCTTATCTGGGAATTGTTTAATCTCTTCTCAAATTTAAATGATAATCTCGCCAGATAAAGTAATCTTGGTTCAAGGCCCTTCTGGCCTTCATTGCATTAAATACATCATGCCACTCCCTTCTGGCCTGTAAGGTTTCTGTTGAGAAGTCTGATGATGGCCTGATGGGTTTTCCTTTGTATGTGATCTTATTTCTTGGTGTGGCTCCTTTTAATAGTCTGTCCTTATCCTTGATATTTGCCATTTTAATTACTATATGTCTTGGTGTTGTCTTCCTTGGGTCCCTTGTGTTGGGAGATCTGTGCATCTCCATGGCCTGAGAGACTATCTCCTTCCCTAGATTTGGGAAGTTTTCAGCAATTACCTCGTCAACGACCCTTTCTGTCCCTTTTTCTCTCTCTTCTTCTTCTGGTACCCTATAATGTGAATATTGTTCTGTTTGGATTAGTCACACAGTTCTCTCAATATTCTTTCATTCTTAGAGATTCTTTTTTCTCTCTGTGCCTCAGCTTCTTTGTATTCCTCTTTTCTAGTTTCTGTTTCATTTATCTCTCCTCCACCTTATCCAGTCTGCTTTTAATACCCTCCATTGTGATCTTCAGTGATTGGATCTCTGACCGGAGGAGTTCCTGAGTTCTTGAATATCTTTCTGTACCTCTACGAGCATGTTAATGATTTTTATTTTGAACTCCCTTTCAGGGAGAGTCATGAGGTAGATATCATTTAAATCTTTCTCAGGAGTTGTATTAATAATTTTACTCTGAACCAGATTCCTTTGGTGTTTCATGTTTACATATGGCGCCCTCTAGTGCCCAGAAGCTCTACTCTCTGGAGCTGCTCAGCCCCTGAACCAATGTCAGGGGTCACATGGGAGTGGTATTGATGCTGGGGGGAGGAAAGAGTTGTTTCCTGCTTCTTGCCTGCTATGCCTGTCTCCACTGCCTGAACCAGTGGGCTGAGCACACAGGTATAAGTCTCTATGCTTTGCATTTGTTGTTGCTGTAGACAGATCTTCCCTCAGGCTGGCCTAATGCCAGGGTAGGGTTTGCCCGTTTGCGAGCAGGTGGGGCTGGCCAGGAGAAATGCACAGTAGGCTGACTATCACAGAGGGGGTTCTTGGAGCTGTGTAGCCAGCCAGGGAGCTGGAGCACCTGAATATCATGACAGCTCCCAACCTGCTGGGCAGAGTGCACCCGGACAATTTTTTCTACCTGTCCTTTCTCCTGAGCAGTAAGCTCTGTGCAATCCTAGCACCTTTAGCAGTCCTCTTACTAAGGGCTCCTTGTTAGGAAGTCTCTCAGACTGCCTGCCTTTCTTTTGTCCCAGAGCAGCCAGATATGGATCCCTGTTTTCCACCAGCAGCTGGAATCTCAGTCTCTCCAAGAATTCTGCCTGTCTTAGCTTTCCAACCCCATAATAATGTGAGTATCATGCAAGCATCATGAAATGTAGGTTTGTGCTCCCAGAGCAGATCTCTGGAGTTAGGTATTCAACAGTTCCAGGTATCCACTCCCTCCCTGCTCTGTTTCACTTACTCCCGCCGGTGAGCTGGAGTGGGGGAAGGTCTTGGGTCCTGCCAGGTACAGCTTTAGTACATTACCCTGTTCTGTCAAGTCTGCTCTTGTTTTCAGGTGTATGCAGTTTGGTGCAGTCCTCTTTCCTGTTGCTCTTTCAGGAGTAGTTGTATCACTTATATTTTCATATTATATGCGGTTTTAGGAAGAAACTTGTCTCACTTCTCATGCCACCATCTTTAATCTGATCAGCCTTTAGGTTTTTTTAAAGAGGAAATTATTCCACGTGTAGCTGAAGACTCAGTGTTTCCATAGGAGGAGATGAGTTCAGGATCTTCTCACATCACCGTCTTGACCTTGTCCAACATATTATTTGTAAATACCTTATGAGATAAAACACTAGAATTAAAAAAAAATATGTTTATGGATCAATCTATTCCATTAGTTAGGGTTCTTCTAGATGGCATGCTCAAATAGGGTAGTTGATGAGCTTTTAATGAAAAGAGCAAGGTTATGATAAATCGGCAGGGAATGGCAGGCACCAAAAAGCTAGAAGCACATTGCTTCCACCTAAGGGGTAAATGGAGGGATGGGTTAAGAGAAACTCAGAGAGAGCCTCTAATGGAAAAGGCTGACAGATGGGCACTGTGGCCTTTGGTAGATGAACACAGGAAACTTGAGGCAATTCAAGTTCTCAACCTCAGTTTCTGCCACCATCAGGTCTCATTGACACCCGCTACAGGCACATTTGCTCAGTCCAATCAGAAAAACAAGAGACCCACTGAGATATAAAGATCAGGCTCCTGGGAAGAGAATAGGTGGGGAAGGGTGAAAAGTGGTTCTGGAAGGGCAAATCCAGCACATTCATTAGCACTACTTTTTTTGTTTTTTTTTTTTAAATATATTATCTCCTAGAACCCTTTGAACAGACACCCTCATTGTTCCTCTGAAAATAGTTTTAATGCTTACTATACAGTCTTTACCAAACTAATTCGACCACCTCTTCTCAAATCAAATGCCACTCAATCCATTTGCTTCTTGCTTTGCATTGTGAAGCTATGTTCTGAATTGCTTTCTTGTTATTATGCTGCACCATTTTCTACTTGCTTTTTAATATATTGCTATCACCCTGGTTGGTTCCTTGTCTCTTCTCCAGCTACTTAACTATATCTCAAGGACTGGTCTTAGTCCTTTACTATAGTTTGCTGTTGGGGAGGATGTGTGGAAGAGCAGGGAGTCGGGGATAATATAAATATATAGATAGGAAGGCTTGTAAGTAGATAAATGGATAATTCTAGGAGAAACACTATAGGTTAAGTTAATTTCAGTTTATTTCTTGTACCTATCAGTCAAGTAAGTATCCTCATTTAAATCATATTACAATGATACTTTTAATATTTTTAAAGTTTCTGAAGGATTCCATGATATATATGTTTTCATGTAATTTTGAAATAATAGAATAACAGCTAGGTTTATTAAACATATTGCTTCACTAAAAATTATTTCCATAGAAAAATTGGTAAAAACATATTTCTTTAGAATTGGAAATCTGGCTACAATTTTTGAGTTTGGTAAATAGTAAGAATATCACATTCAGTGTTTAAAATTAAAACCATTCCAAAAATTTATTGTTGAATTAGCATTTCTATGTAGGGTAAAATGAGAAGATAGTTATTATGTTAAGTAAAAGTGCTTCCTTTCTGAGATCAGGCAGATTTATAACCATTTTACTAATGAAGCCGTGTTCGGTATTTAATAGAAACCCTGAACTATTTAACTATCAAATTCCTATCCATTTTATTCTTCATATAAGAGATTACAAAGTGATTTGCAACCTATCGAAATCAACTCTACTATAATTTTCAGTACAATAATCACAACTTTTAATTAGAATATAATTTAATTTTTCTTGAAAGTCTATAATTAGCACAGTAAGCCTGGATGAAATGTGTTTGAATAACTTACTACCTAAAGTGTAGCACATTGCAAATAACCTGATTAGTTGTGTCTTTACATTATTAATCATACATACTAGGTGTATATGTCTCTCACATATTGAATTGCTCTGTTTTATTTATTACCTTTTTTATGTCCTAAAACCTTTTTCTCTTTTATGTGGATTTTGAGGCCCTTGAAGTAGAAAAATACAAGGTTGATAATTTTCTTTCTGAGAATCTGAGAGGGGAAAATTATTTTCATAATTAATCCAAGATTTTTGTTTGATTTTTTTCAATATGTTGACATTTCTTCTGGTGGTATGCAAGGCAATTGTTTTGAAAATGCTGGCACTTAGCAAACATATCAAGGCAGGAACACCAACTGTGCTACAGGTGATTGAGTTCTTCTTGGACTTCAAGATAGAAGTCCTTTTGATCTTACCAATCATTTTCACTACGGTAAGATTTTGTCCTTATACCCCTGACCAGGATCTGATTTCTCTTATGGATGATCTTCTCTTATATAAACTTCCAAGGATCCGCTATCGTGGTTTCTCTGCTATTGGCAATTCTTCCCTTAAAACATCTCATTTCTTATTGGATCTCTTATTTGTTGCACTGTGTATCAGTAAATCTAAAGTCCTTGTCAAGAACTCTGAAGGGTCTGATATTTTGCCCTCTTTGAAAGCTACCAAGTTAGCTTGCCTTTATTTTTATTGAAGTTTATTTTATATACAATATTCTATTAGCTTCAGGTGGATAGCCTAGTGATTTGACATTGTATATACATTACAAAATGCTCACTGTGATAAGACCAGTTACTATCATCATCATACAGTTATTACATTCTGTTGACTGTATTCCCTATGCTGTACTTTTCATCTCATGACTTACTTATTTTAAAACTGTAAATCTCCACTTCCGGGAAGATGGCGGTGTGAGCAGGGCGGCAGAAATCTCTTCCCAACACTATATTTATCTACGAAAACACAGAAAATACATCTATTCCTAAAAGAGAGACGAGAATACACAGAAAGCACACAGCATGCAGCTACACCCGAGAGGACTCGGCACCCCAAGAGGCAGGTAAGATACGGAGCCTCGACCCGGCGGGACCCGAGCACTCCCCCACCCCAGCGCACCGGCGGGAGGAGAGGATTCAGAGCCGGGAGGGAGTGGAAGTACACCCCGCGAAGTAGCCAGCCCCGGTGATCTGCGTGGGGAGCGCTGACCCACATCGCGCAGTGCAGCAGAGATTGGAGAGACAGAGGGGCAGGATCTGAGCGGGGAACGCGCCAGGGGGCTTGCAGCCGGCTCCGGGAAGGAAAAAAAAAAAGCGCGCTTTCTTCAGCAGTCTTAAAGAGACAGGAGCCCAGCGGAGGAGCCGGATCGCCCCAGCACACTCAGCCCAGCAGGCTGGGAGTCCTGGGGAGTTTCAGACGCCTTAGCTGGCGACTAAGGAAGCGTAGCCATACTTAACACTTCTCACTGAGATCAACAGCCTCCTATTCGTTCCCACCCCTGCCAGAGCGATAAAGGGCCCTGCGGAGCGGCACAGTCACAGTTGTGGAATAGTGGGGCAATAGCGCCACCTAGAGCATTCCCACAGAATCTATGTCCGGTGGGCATTTTTTTGTTGTTTTGTTTTTTTGTTTTTTCTTTTTTCTTTCTTTTTTTCTTTTCTTTTTTTTTCTTCTCTTTTTAAAGTCTTAAAGAGCCCAGCTGACATACGTGGCAACTATCAGTGACCAATTATATAGCCATGAAAAGACAGAGGAATATGGATCAGACCAAAATCAACCAGACAACCCCAGAGAGGGAGTCTGAAGGGATGGAAATGCACAGCCTCCCTGAAAAAGAATTCAGAATAAAAGTCATAACCATGCTGATGGACCTACAGAGAAATGTGCAAGAGCTGAGGGAGGAAGTGAGGGAACTGAGGAAAGACAATACAGAAATCAGACAAGCGATCGACGGGCTTAACAGCAGAATGGATGAGATGCAAGAGACTGTTAATGGAACAGAAAACAGAGAACAGGAGTACAGAGCAGCTGAGGCAGAGAGAGATAAAAGGATTTCTAGGAATGAAAGAATATTAAGAGAACTGTGTGACCAATCCAAACGGAACAATATTCGCATTATAAGAGTACCAGAGGAAGAAGAGAGAGAAAAAGGGATAGAAAGTGTCTTTGAAGAAATAATTGCTGAAAACATTCCATCGCTGGGGAAGGAAGTAGTCTCGCAGTCCACCGACGCTCATAGATCTCCCAACACAAGGGACCCAGGGAAGACAACACCAAGACACATAATAATTAAGATGGCAAAGATCAAAGATAAAGACAGGGTATTAAAGGCAGCTAGAGAGAGAAGAAAGATCACCTACAAAGGAAAACCCATCAGATTATCATCAGACTTCTCAACAGAAACCTTACAGGCCAGAAGAGAATGGCATGATATATTTAACGTTATGAAACAGAAGGGCCTCGAACCAAGAATATTGTATCCAGCACGATTATCATTTAATATGATGGAGGGATTAAACAATTTCCAGATAAATGAAAGTTGAGAGAGTTTGCCTCTCATAAACCACCACTACAGGATATCTTAAATGGACTGCTCTAGATGGAAGCACCTAAGGCTAAAAAGATGTCACCAGAGAAAATAAAATCATAGCAAAGAAAGCAGACCATCCAAATACTAACTAAAGGCAAAGAATAAAACACCTATTATAGAAAGAATGGAGGAGGAGGAATAAGAAGGGAGAGAAAGAAAGAAACATCAGACTGTGTTTACAATACTTAACAAGAAAGTTAAGTTAGATTGTTAGATAGTAAAGAAGCAACCCTTGAACCCTTGGTAACCACGAATCTAAAGCCAGCAATGGCAATAAGTACATACCTATCAATAATCACCCTAAATGTAAATGGACTGAATGCACCAATCAAAAGACACAGAGTAACAGAATGGATAAAAAAGCAAGACCCATCTATATGCTGCCTACAAGAAACTCACCTCAAATCCAAAGATATACACAGACTAAAAGTGAAGGGATGGAAAAAGATATTTCATGCAAACAACAAAGAGAAAAAAGCAGGTGTTGCAGTACTTGTATCAGACAAAATAGACTTCAAAACGAAGAAAGTAGCAAAAGATAAAGAAGGACATTACATAATGATAAAGGGGTCAGTCCAACAAGAAGATATAACCATTATAAATATATATGCACCCAACACAGGGGTGCCAGCATATGTGAGACAAATACTAACAGAATTAAAGGAGGAAATAGACAGCAATGCATTCATCTTAGGAGACTTCAACACACCACTCACTCCAGAGGACAGATCAACCAGACAGAAAATAAGTAAAGACACAGAGGCACTGAACAACACACTAGAACAGATGGACCTAACAGACATCTACAGAACTCTACACCCAAAAGCAACAGGATACACATTCTTCTCAAGTGCACATGGAACATTTTCCAGAATAGACCACATACTAGGCCACAAAAAGAACCTCAGTAATTTCAAAAATATTGAAATCCTACCAACCAACTTCTCAGATCCCCAAGGTATAAAACTAGAAATAAATTTTAGAAAGAAATCAAAAAGGCTCACAAATACATTGAGACTTAGCAACATTCTCCTAATTAATCAATGGGTTAACGACCAAATCAAAACAGAAATCAAAGAATATATGGAGACTAATGACAACAACAACACAAAGCCACAACTTCTGTGGGACGCAGCAAAGGCAGTTCTAAGAGGAAAGTATATTGCAATCCAGGCCTATTTAAAGAAGGAAGAACATTCCCAAATGAATAGTCTAAAGACACAATTACTGAAATTGGAAAAAGAAGAACAAATGAGGCCCAAAGTCACTAGAAGGAGGGACATAATAAAGATTAGAGAAGAAATAAATAAAATTGAGAAGAATAAAACAATAGAACAAATCAATGAAACCAAGAGCTGGTTCTTTGAAAAAATAAACAAAATAGATAAACCGCTAGCCAAACTCAATAAGAGAAAAAGAGAATCTACACACATAAACACAATCAGAAATGAGAAAGGAAAAATCACGACGGACCCCACAGAAATACAAAGAATCATAAGAGAATATTATGAGAATCTATATGCTAACAAGCTGGAAAACAAAGAAAAAATGGACGACTTCTTAGAAAAATACAACCTTCCAAGACTGACCAAGCAAGAAACAGAAAAACTAAACAGACCAATCACCAGTGACGAAATCGAATTGGTAATCAATAAACTACCCAAGAAGAAAACCCCTGGGCCTGATGGATTCACCTCTGAATTCTACCAGACATGCAGAGAAGAAATAACACCGATTCTCCTTAGAGTTTTCCAAAAAATAGAAGAGGAGGGAATACTTCCAAACTCATTCTATGAAGCCAGCATCACTCTAATACCAAAACCTGCAAAAGACCTCACTAAAAAAGAAAATTACAGACCAATATCCCTGATGAACGTGGATGCAAAAATACTCAACAAAATATTAGCAAACTGAATTCAAAAATACATCAAGAGGATCATACACCATGATCAAGTGGGATTCATCCCAGGGATGCAAGGATGGTACAACATTCGAAAATCCATCAACATCATCCACCACATCAACAAAAAGAAGAACAAAAACCACATGATCATCTCCATAGATGCTTAAAAAGCATTTGACAAAATTCAGCATCCATTCCTGATTAAAACTCAACAAAATGGGTATAGACGGCAAGTACCTCAACATCATAAAGGCTATATATGACAAACCCACAGCTAACATCATACTTAACGGCGAGACGCTGAAAGCTTTTCATCTAAGATCAGGAACAAAACAGGGATGCCCACTCTCTCCACTGTTATTCAACATAGTATTGGAGGTCCTTGCCACAGCAATCAGACAAAACAAAGACATACAAGACATCCAGATTGGTAAAGAAGAAGTCAAATTGTCACTATTTGCAGATGACATTATACTGTACATAAAAAACCTAAAGATTCCATTCCAAAACTACTAGAACTAATATCTGAATTCAGCAAAGTTGCAGGTACAAAATTAACACACAGAAATCTGTTGCTTTCCTATACACTAATGATGAACTAACAGAAAGAGAAATCAGAAAAACAATTCCATTCACAATTGCATCAAAAAGAATAAAATACCTAGGAATAAACCTAACGAAGGAAGTGAAAGACCTGTACTCTGAAAACTACAAGACACTCCTAAGAGAAATTAAAGAGGACACTAACAAATGGAAATGCATCCCATGCTCTTGGCTAGGAAGAATAAATATTGTCAAAATGGCTATACTACCTAAAGCAATCTACAGATTCAATGCAATCCCTATCAAACTACCAACAGCTTTCTTCAATGAACTGGAACAAATAATTCTAAAATTCATATGGAACCACAAAAGACCCCGAATAGCCAAAGCAATCCTGAGAGGAGGAATAAAACAGGGGGAATTACACTCCCTGACTTCAAGCTCTACTACAAAGCCACAGTAATCAAGACAATTTGGTACTGGCACAAAAACAGACCCACAGACCAGTGGAACAGAATAGAAAATCCAAACATTAACCCAAACATATACAGTCAATTAATATTTGATAAAAGGGCCTTGGATATACAATGGGGAGATGACAGCCTCTTCAGCAGCTGGTGTTGGAAAAACTGGACAGCTACATGTAAGAGAATGAAACTGGACTACTGTCTAGCCCCATACACAAAGGTAAACTCAAGGTGGATCAAAGACCTGAATGTAAGTTATGAAACCATAAAACTCTTAGAAAGAAACATAGAGAAACATCTCTTGGACATAAAGATGAGCGACTTCTTCATGAACATATCTCCCCGGGGAAGGGAAACAAAAGCAAAAATGAACAAGTGGGAGTATATCAAGCTGAAAACCTTCTGTACAGCAGAGGACACCAGCAGTAGAACAAAAAGAGATGCTACAATATGGGAGAATATATTCATAAATGACGTATCCGATAAGGGGTTGACATCCAAAATATATAAAGAACTCATGCACCTTAACAAACAAAAAGCAAATAATCCAATTAAGAAATGGGCAGAGGACATGAATAGACACTTCTCTAAAGAAGAAATTCAGATGGCCAACAGGCACATGAAAAGATGCTCCACATCGCTAATCATCAGAGAAATGCAGATTAAAACCACAATGAGATATCACCTCACACCAGTGAGGATGGCCAACATCCAAAACACAAACAACAACAAATGTTGGCGAGGATGTGGAGAAAAGGGAACCCTCCTACACTGCTGGTGGGACTGCAAATTAGTTCAACCATTGTGGAAAGCAGTATGGAGGTTCCTCAAAAAACTCAAAATAGAAATACCATTTGACCCAGGAATTCCACTCCTAGGAATTTACCCTAAGAATGCAGCAGCCCAATTTGAAAAGGACAGATGCACCCCTATGTTTATTGCAGCACTATTTACAATAGCCAAGAAATAGAAGCAACCTAAGTGTCCATCAGTAGATGAATGGATAAAGAAGATGTGGTACATATACACAATGGAATATTATTCAGCCATAAGAAGAAAACAAATCCTACCATTTGCAACAACATGGATGGAGCTAGAGGGTATTATGCTCAGTGAAATACGCCAAGCCGAAAAAGACAAGTATCAAATGATTTCACTCATATGTGGAGTATAAGAACAAAGAAAAAATACTGAAGGAACAAAACAGCAGCAGACTCAGAGAACCCAAGAACGGACTAATAGTTACCAAAGGGAAAGGGACTGGGGAAAATGGGCGGGAAGGGAGGGATAAGAGGGAAAAAGGGGCATTACGATTAGCAGATGTAATGTTGGGGGGGCACGGGGAGGGCAGTACAACTCAGAGAAGACAAGTAGTGATTCTATAGCATCTCACTACGCTGATGGACAGTGACTGCAATGGGGTTGGTGGGGGGCACCTGATGAAGGGTAGTTTAATAATCGTAATATTGCACATGTAATTGTAGATTAATGATAGTAAAATAAATTATATTAATAAAAAAAGAATAAAATGAGGTATTGTTTATAAAGCTCTATGTATGGTTTCTGGCATATAACATATACTCAACACATAATGGTTACTATTGTCAGTTAACAGGTCCACTCTGAGAAAATGGCATGCAACACAGCAAAAAACATTCAGGTTAGGATCGGGTATAACTTCCAAAATTCATAAAAATTAGATCCTGGAAGTAATTCTTTGTCCAAGACGTAATCTTTCCATACCTGTAAAATTTTAAGAATATGGTGGACAGTCACATCCTGAGTTATTTTAGATATAGCTGTTTCTGGAGAACTGGATGTGATGGTCTCTGAATTACAAGGAATCAATTCATCTCTGATGAATACATACCACAGGGACACTGAAGAATGGCAATACAGCAGTCCGTTATTCCTGGGAATTTGAATTGCTTTATTTCCATGGTGGTGGCTTGCTGGAATATTAGCACGTTCTCTGAGTAATACAATGGTGGGACAGGAAGCCTACAGATGGATTATTCCAGTAAGTGGTATTGCAGATGTGTATTTGCATTAGAGCTAAAAAATGAATTTGAATTTAAACAAGGAACACCCAGTCCTTATACTGACCACAGGCCCTTCATGAACTAGGATTCTAGACTGCTCAGGCTTAGGAAACACACAGCTGTCCTAGAAGATGGGTTTTGAACGGGGTTCATCCACAGAATCTGGTATCTTTTTTCTCCAAGGTTAGTTGACATAATAACTATTCACAGAGAATATTTGGGAATATATAAACTTGAGAGAGTGAGAGAAACAAGAACATGGCTTCTCTGAGGAGTAATTGTGCCTGACCATTTTTAGAGGAAATTAACGTTCACAGTGATACTAAAGTTAGGGGAAAAGAGGTGTATGTAATTCGTAGGTGATGAAAACACATTTAACAAGAGTCTTTTGCAAATGCTCTCCTTTTAAAGGAGCCATGGTTGTGAGGAATGTTCTCTCAGATCAGAGAACTGGCTTATGGACCAGAAGGAAGGTGAGCTCCTGAGCGGGAACCTCCCTGGTGGAAGAACCACAGACCCCTGAGGCTTCAAGGTGCTCATCCTAGCACCACCTGTCAGCTTCTTTTAAACATTTTCAGTTATTACCTATTCAATGTTTAGGAAAATTGAAATAACATAAGCAAAAAGAGAAATCCCTTGAAATCCTGCCACTGATTTTAGCTTTTTCATAAATGATCTTTGTATAAGAGGAATGATCTAGAAAAATCTTCTGGCATGAACATGGTACTGCATTCCTACAACCAGCCACACTTATGGCCTGTATGTAGCTGGGGAGTTCTCTAGGGCCAGATCTGAGAGGCCTCAAAAGGTTCTCTACTCTGTTGTGGGCTGGCACGCTCACCATTACAGATTCATTCATACTCTGCAAACATTAGGACTTGGTGAGTCTCCTGGTGAAAGGCCAACATCTGACTGGCCACGAGCACAGGTGAGCAGTGGTCACTCTGCTTTGCCAAGGCCAACACCTCTGAAAGTGGAGCACAGGGCCCCGAAGGAAAAGGAAGCAGGATAGGCCTCTGGCAACTGCCAGGAGCTGTACAAGGAATGTTATTACTCGTCCTAAGCAGTGGGAGTCCAAGTAAAAGTGTGACAGAGCTCGGCACTAAAGTTCCTGGACTCACTGGTCACCAGCGTCAAGAAAAGTCAGGTGTCAGTAGGCAAACTAGGAGTCACCAGGGATGATTGTCTAAACAACACATGAAGTCATAGACATGAAAACCCAGGACACCCATCGGCTTGCCTCACAGAAAGAAAAGGGGATCACAGCTGAGTTGAGAATTTCCCCTGTACTGGGGGGTGTGAGCTGGGAGTCACTGGGCCAGGCGGCTTGTCACCTCCTGGCTTTCAGAGACTGTCATGGTAACTGCAAGGAACAGCGCCTGCCACACTCCCACAAGGCCGGTGTGATTGTAAAATCATGCAGCCAGTTTGGAAAAAGTTCGGCAGTTCCTCAAAAGGATAAGCATAAAGCTACCTTATGATCCAGCAACTCCATCTCTACGTATATACCTGAGAGAACTGAAAATACATGTTCAAACAAACACTCGTACAGCAGTGCTCATAGTAGCGTCATTCATAACAGCCAAACAGCAGAAACTCAAACGTCCATCAGCTGGGGACCATGTCAGCAAAAGGCTGTGGATTCACACCACAGAGTACCTACCACCAGCCACAGAAAAGAACGCAGCACCAAAACATGCCACAACATGGAGGAACCTTGAAAACAGCAAGCTAAGTTGAAGTCAGACACAAAAGACTACGTACTGTATGATTCCATTTATATCAAATGTCCAGAATAGACTCCTCAGAGACAGAAAGCTCGTGAATGGTTGCCAGGGCCTGGGAGAGGCAAATGCGGATGACTGCCGATGGGTGTGTGGTCGCTTTGGGGGTAATGAAATGTTCTGGAGTTAATAGCAGCGATGGTCGCACAACTCTGTGAATGTGCTAAAACCAATCGATTGTTTACTTGGGTGCACGGTATGGTCAGTTTATCTCAATAAAAGTGTGTTTAAAAGAAAACTAAAAGACTGCTCATTTTTTCCTGTCTGGTGCCCAGGAAGATCTTAGCCTCCCTCCCAATACATCAAATACATGTCAGCAAATAGCCCGAGAAAAAGGGTGGGGTCTAGAAGGGTTGAGGAACCTGGATGGAGATTATTCCATAGTGAAGCAGCCAATGCCATTTTTCTTTAGTAATAGGCAATGAACATACATAGGCATTTTCTTTATCAGTGAAAACACTGCACAGACGAGACAACAGAATCAGGGGTGCGGGACCAGCCTTCCAGGTCACACCTCTGGCTTTGGCTTTCCTTCCGGGAAGGAATACAGACAGCTCCACGAAGCTCCACTCTGGCAGGTGTGCGGAGCAGGGAGAGGGGCTGATGGAAGAGAGAGAACCACCCCCAGCCAGAGGCCACTGCCTAGCACAGCGCTCCCCTCAGCCACGTGAGAAGACAGAGCGGAGAGAATGCAGTCCGTGCCAGGAGCCTGTCAGATGGGCCTCTTCCCCCACCAATTCTACCTTCTGCTGACAATTTTACCCCTGCCTATGTAGCTTCTAGCAAAACGCCCAGCATGTGTGGGAGCTCAATGAATATTCGTTTAATGAATTAATAGCAACATTGCTTATGACAGCAAATAAAAAAGAAACAACTTAAATGTCCTACTACAGACTATTGGTTCATATACAATTATAACATCTCTGTTATAATTAGGCAAATTATTTAATCCTTCTATGCCTGCTTTTTTCTTTGTGCTAAAATGGAGAGAGTAATGAATGGTACCTATCTCATAGGGTAATTGTATGGATTTAATTGAGCTTAGGTATATAACCTCCTAGCATATAACTACAAAATGAATGTTGACTATTATTAGTATTTCATGGAATACTATGCAGCTGTTAAAACTGTGTTGAGGAAATACATTTTTATACATGGGAAGATTCACGGTAATTTGAAAAACAGCTTATGTGATAGGGCAAACAGTATGATTCCAAACTTTATAAAATAAACATGCATACAGAGAAAAAAGTCTAGACAAATACACATCAAAATATCAACTATTCGATGTTTCTATATAGTAAAACCAAGGTGACTTTCCTCCTCCTCCCCTCCTTCTCCTTCTCCTATCTGTATTTCTTAATGACAAGCATCAATGATTTGAGTAAGAGAAAAAGTTAATAAAGATTCCGCTTAGATGCTAAAAAGTGTTTGACACAGTATTTCCTATTCTGGGACACTATTTCAAGAAAATAATCCCCCAAACCAAATAAAATACCGTCTAAAAGAATTAGGTAAAATATGCATTCTATACATTGCAGAATAATATATAGTGATGTTTAAAAGATGTGCAAAACATTAGACATTCAAAAATGTTGAAAAGCATTGGAAAAATGCTTTAAAATATTAGAAAATGCTATCAATAGTAATTTAACTAGGATAAAATTACTGGTATCTGATCTCAAGCATATAACAAAATGTAGTAAATATCAGAGCAGGATAGACTAGAAAGGACTAGAGGAAAACATTAGCAGGAAAATAGTCATCAGCAGAAGGCATGCTTGACTCTGTCCTTTGTTGATTAAAGCACAAAAAGCACGATGCCAAATTTTATAAAATAAACATGCATTTATCACTTTTTGACCAGAACAGTATAAATTCTTTCTCAATGTTTCACAAACTAACTTAGAAACCTGTAGACTGATTAGAACGTCAGTTCTCCCATGGGTGGACGGTTGTCCTGTGATCTAAAACTAAAATCATTAAACCTATTCAGTCTAGAAGGAGAAGGCCCAGAAGAAATATCCTTTCAGTTTACAAAATCATCAAGTCTAGGTAAATAGAGCCCTGATGATTTCTCAGCATGTGAGACAAACAGAAGTTGTTTCAAGTCCATCAATATCACGAGGTACCTCCTGCAAAGGTGAAAAATCAGAGCAGCCTTTGCCCTGGAGCAGCTCGCCACCGCCACCTAATGGTGTAGGAAGAACGACTATAATCAGCTAGGCGCAACCGGGGAAGGGCTACAATAGAACAAAAGGCCACGGGAGCCCAGAGAGGGAGCAGTTTGCATTTGAAGGGTCAGGATAGGCTTTTTATGGGAGGACCTTTGTGCTAAGTCTTGAAGCACGGGTACAGTTTAAAGTGGTGGACTGAATAGTCAGATCCCAAAGAGGGAGGACATCCTTCCCTGAACTGGTTGTCAGTGTGGCAGCTGATCATTTTTAGGGCTCTGTCCTGGTTCCTCAAAGGCCAACCGAATGGCCCTTGGGGCTACCGACAAGGGCAGGCCTTGCATGAAGGGCAGGTGTTGCAGCCATCTGGCCGAGGCGGGGGCGGCGGGGGTGGGTGGCGGGGCTTGATGCCGTGTCCCCCAGGATGGCACCCGGCTAACTCTGGCTTCCTGTCTCGGCCAGGATGGTCTCTGCCGAGACACAGCGGGCAGTGTGCTGTGAGGTCTGCTTTGAAGACGCCCGGAGGACCTAGGGGCACAGCCTCACCCGTGCGTGCTGGTCCCCTCAGTTCCGTTTCCAAGCTCTAGTTCATGTTCCATTCAGAGGGAAACCTTGCTGGAAGTGACCTGGAAAGTCATCAAACACACCGCCCTCCTCAGGGGAGGTCGTGCTGAAGACTCTCGGGGACTAGCCAAGGGTGTGTAGGGGTAGAGCTGGGAGCAGGGACATCCCGGAGAAGGAACGAGAGCTAAGTCACCAAGCACTCCCTCACTCACTGCGTCCTTGCACTGAGAGCTTGATGATGTGGTCGGTGTGCGCGGTCATCTGGTAGCGAACGCCTGCATTTGAAGTTCACAGGAACGGCCCTGGGCCGCCTCCGCCTGAGGACTCCAGGGTTGGCCAGCGCGGTGCTCTCTGCTGCCACCCAGTGGATCTATGGAGAAAGGTCAGAGAGGAAGTTTAATCAGAGGTTCTCAGGGAGGTCCCCAGACCAGCACCATCAGCGCCACATTCTCGGCTGTCCTGGGAACTCTGGGAGTAAGGCCAGCAGTCTGTGTCTTAGCAAGCCCTCCAGGTGATGCCGACTCACATTCAGATTTGTAAAGCACTCGTTTACACTGAGTAGCCATTTGCCCTCTGGAATGTTTAAGATGGATAAGCAGAGAATTCTTAATTGGGAGAAGCTGATTCTCCTTATTGATAATCAAGGATCTTATCTCTTATAAGAACTAAATTTCACCAGCCACCTTAAAAAAATTATTCATCTCCTTCTCAAAAAGGACAAAAAGACATAAAAGCCAACTCTTCTTGTTTTTTATCCAGAAACTCCCACTCATAAACACCCACTGCTTTCCTGTTTCTGGGAGTGGCATTCGACATCCTTCAAAAATATGGTCCTAGGCCTGTTTTCCAACCTCACCTCCCACTGCCCCTCCACTTCACTTACCACAGACTCTAACTCAGCTGGCTGATTCCCTGCATCCAGCCTGCATCCATGTGTTCAGTCCATTCTTTCTCCCCAAGATGCACCCATCTGTAAGACTAAAAATTCAAAATAAAAAGCTCTAAGGCATTGCACCCACTTTTAAGTTGGACCCTCTTGAGCACCATTTCCTCCATGACCTCCCCTCATTGCCCCAGCCACTAATGATCTTTCCCCGTCATGAACCACCATCCCACTTCATCTACACCTCTCTCCTTTAGTGCTTTAGATTCAGCTCCTTGCATATTTAGTTCTTAATAGACTTTTTTTTTTCATTCCTTTGAATCCAGGCACTGAGTCCTACTCATTTCAACATAGGCCGGTGCAGTGTAAGTGCATACAGCAAATACTCTCTGGAAGGTGTAAATGAGTATAACTTTGGTCTTTCACAAAATAGCAGCTCACAACAAATGTTGGAATTAAAACCAGTGCGATGCAAACATTGCAACATAAAGGCAACTTAGGAGCCCCAGATGACCTAGGCTAGGCTGGGAAGATAAATCTTGGTATTGTCCAAAGTCCTCTTTGGAACTCCACCACCACTGGGCAGGGCAAAAAAAAAAAAAAAAAGTTCAACTTTATCTGTATTGTTTTCTTTTATTTAAAAACATGAAGCAGATATGACCAAATGTTAACTACTGCTAATTCTTGGTGGCAGGTACACAATTACTCAATAAAACAACCCAAACTCCTCAACAAGAAATTCTCAGAGATCTAATCACCTTGCCTATTTCTGTCTTCCCCATATTTGGGACTCCCGAAATGTCTTTGCTGCTGATGTTGGTAGCAAAGTTACAGGGACTGACTTCACAGCTGGCCTCTTAACATCTAGGGAGCAAGTTCCGGATGCGAGCTGGCACTCCTCCGAATGATGACCCGTGGGGGGAGCTCGAAGCTTCCTGCCTGCACGTCTCTGGCCATCCTGGGGTTCACTGACCCTGCTTACCCCGGGCGCATCTAACCTTTCCACAGGGCCTGGGAAGGCCACACACTTTGAGTAAGCCCACAGGCATTTTGTGCCTTGATTTTAGAATCCAGCAGCAACGAAACACACAGACAAAAGGAAAAAAATATATGCCATGAAGGGGAAGAGGGAGGAGAGGAATTGTTTCAGAAAATGGAACTGGTTTTGGAAGACATACGTGAGTCAGGAACAAAAATTGCTTGGGAAGGCCAGAGCTGTGGATTATACCTAGGCTGCAGGCAGGCTGAGCAGAGGCCAGTTCTGTTCTCCAGTTCTTCAATATCTCAATGCTAAGAGAAGTGTCCCCAGGCAGGGTGGACAGGAATAGGGCCATCTCCTTCTGGAGGAGCCGGGAGCCACAGATGCAGCTTTGTCCCCAATCTTTCTCATTTCCCACTTCCCTTGCCCGGCTGCAGGGAGCCCGGTGCTGTCCAGAAGCTCCTGTATTCATTCCCAGTGATAGGCCGGGAATTGGCACCTGATGGAAGGCCAGGCAGCCAGAGCCCCCGAGATGGAACAGAGCAAACCAAGGAGCTGGATTGGCAGGCTTACTGGTCCAGCCCTTTCAAAGGCCGGAGACCTGGTTTATCTTCATCTCCAAGTCCTTTCCTGAAAACAAGCTTGTCCTGGAAGCCTAAAGGGCCCAGAGGTTAACCAGGCTGGCAGCCTGCAGCTGGCAGGAGGACTTGCAGGGGAGTGGGCAGGCCTCAGGCTCCAAGAGCAGCTTGCAATCCAGAGGCCACAGCACTGTGACCAAAGCGCCCAACCCTTGGGCCTAATGTCTTCAGCTAGGAAAGCCAGTGGAGGGGCAGCAAGGAAGAATGGCCGGAGCACAGGGAACCTCGGGGTTGGTAAGAACAGGAGACGAGGTGTTTTATCCCAGCCCCGCTATTAGTTGGTGACTTTGGACAAGTTATTTTCCTTTCTGCATGCAGAAGGAGGTAACACCACCCACCTCACAGGGTGCAGGCAAAAATCAACTAATGTACAGACTCCTGGCCCACAGGAGTTTACCCAACCCTGTGAAGGGATTTTAGATGTTAAAAAAAGACTCATTCTCACTGCCCCAAAACACCACTGGGTCTGCCCACGGGGCAAAATTGATTTCTCTTTGTAGAGTCCATGGGTGGAGCTCAGAAGGGATGCCCTATGATGTGTGACAAGGGAGGTGGGTGCCTACCATCTCCCCCAACCTGCATACATAACCCCAGCCTCAGCTCACAGACCAGGCTAAGGAGACCGGGACTCTTGGCTTCCAGGGCTGGAGCCCTACTACTCCTGGGAATGGCTGGGGCAGAGGGGTCTCTCTCCTTCAAGATGAGCTTCTGCACACAGCTCCAAGTCCTGAAGCTGGCTGTGCCCAGCAGACTTCCTCCCTCGCAGGACACAGCTCAGCCCCCTGTCCACTCACAGGCATCCAGAGCCTATTCCCACTGGGACCATGGCTCCCAACTCAGCAGACACTATGCTGTCACCTCTGGAAAGGCAGCTCACTGTTGTCAAGCCTAGGGTTTCCAGACTCCAGCCCAACCACCCAGTATTCAGTGAGCTACTCAGGGCTGAGGGGTTTATTAGTGACCTCTGTTGGTGTTCCATTGAGGACAATCTGTGGATTTCAGGTTGCAATGCAGTTTTGAATGTAAGACTACATTTTGAATGTAATGAAAGGTGTACTACCCAGTGAAGATGATTGCTGTCATATACTGTCCTAGAAGAAGGTTCTCACCACAAAACAGTCTGGGGATCAGGAAGGTAAATGTTCCTTGAGTACCACCTAAACTCAGGGACTTGCTGGTGTTGCCCAAATACATATAGTGAGACAGTGGGAGGCCCAGTGACCACCCAGAGCAGCCATCCCACGCCCATCAGGCCCAGGCAAGTCAGTGAAAATGAGACTGAAGGTGAGGATGAGAGATTCAAAGATCACAGCGGCAAATGGCACCAAAGACAGCGAGGTCAGAAGAGCAGCTGAAAATCCGTGACTAGCCGCATGCATCAGGCCTGTGGCTACAAAGGCTCACTTTCATTTCCATCCGCCTTTGATTGCAACACGGAGTAGAGGCAGGCAGCAGGCCGTTGGGGGCCTCAGGGGTCCCTGACGCAGCAGCGAGTGAAGGGCCTTTGTCCGCCTGGTTAGTGAGGGTGAGAGGCAGCAGACTCCCTGGTGCAGAGTGGGAGCCGCAGAAGGGGACCCAGACTCCAGCCCCGGCCCACCCGTCTCCTCCCTCCGCCGGGGATGCTTCACCTGCCACACACCTGCTCAGGGGTGGTTGGAGGGATTTACAGGAGTCAACACGTGCAAAGGGTTTAGAAAAATGCCTGATACACGGCTGATAAGTGCTCAGTGCAGGTAGCTGTTGAACTGCACGTGGCCTTGGAAACCTGGCAGCACCAATCGCGGGGGGGCTTGCCAAGCACAGGGACGACACAGCTGGGTACCATGGATGTATGAAGGACTTCATGTTTCTAATTCCCACTTAGCTTAATAATCACCACTGCTGTGATTTCAGTGGAAGCTGCCAAAGGTCCTGGCAGTGGCTCACACCTGCATCTGCACAGCAGCTGCCCACAGTGCCCAGTTCTCCTCGCAGGTTGGTGACTTACCTGTTTTGACCCAGAGCAAAATGCCCAACTTCCCCCGGCCTCAAATTCCTTATCTGCTGTGTTCTGCCCTTCTCATTAATTGTTTAATTTTGTTTACCCAGAAAACCTCTGGAATCACGCTCCCATCCCTAAGGAGCTGTTGACAATCTGTTGTGAGACACAGTGAGATTCCACACATTAGGCAACTTGCAAACTTCCCCCCACAGAACAGTTTTATTGTTGAATGTCTTATGGAACTGCTCTGGCACATTTTCCAGCCTTAATAAACTCAGCAAAGGGCACACACTCAAATCCTGCTTTGCTGACGGAGACAGGCTGGGCCTCGGTCATGCCAGCGGACATCGCGATCATTGTCAGTGCTGTGAGAGAGGACCAAGGGGTGCCGATCCCTCTGCAAAGCCCGGAATTTCTGGGTTTGGGGCAGATCAGCCCCTGATAGGAACTTGTTGTCAAGTCATTTTTCCCTATCATTTGAAAATTTAGAACAGAAAATTTGCTGGCTAATGACTGTTTTTCCACCAATACAGCGTCACTGTAACTATTCTCAAGTTCAAAGCAGGAATGCCAGGAATGTGGAGGAAGGCATCGCAGGCCTGGAAGGACTCTTTCCCTTTGGCTCTGGGCTCCTGACTCACATCCCTCCATGGGGCTGAGGGAGAGGTAACCTCTCAGGATCTCTTATTCCCACCACGAGAATCCTGGCAAAGAAAGAGGCCTAAATGCAGTTTAAAAGCACATAATACCAAAAAGGGTGACTTTTTTACAAGTAATAAAATTGTACCTCAAAAAACCTGACTTTAAAGAAAAAAAGCAAACAATTTTTGCCAAGCCTCTGAGGACTTAGTAACTAGAAAATCTCATTTATATTTGGGAAGCTCCGTGCGCTCCATGAGGTCAGAATAAGGGGTCACTTTGTCATTTCCTGCAAACAGGCAGTTGGGATTTCCCAGATACCCTCTGCAGGACAGCTGGATGGGTGGGATGTTCACATCACTGGGGGCCCCAAGGCGGCAGTGGGCAGAGCTCTGTGCAGGGAACAGCAACCCCTGCATTAGTCCAAAGGGCTTAGTGACAAGCTGGCCTGGAGGACAGCGTCAGAGGGACCCCCTAGGGCTGCCGAAGGACATAGAGGAACACAGCAGGCTCTCTGATCCATGGGGAGGAAGCATGGTCACCCCAGTGCTATGGAAGCTGGAGCCACGAGGAAGCCCCCCGACCGGAGCCACAGCTGGAAACACTGCGCAAAGCAGGGAGTGATGGCAGAGAAAGGCCGGACCTCCACCTGCTCTGCCCGGCTGACCTCGAGCAGAGCGGTCATCTGTCATGGAGGGAACCCGGGGCCCTCAGGGAGCTGAGGACAGTATAAGCGGCATAGGGCCCTGCCGTGGAGAAGTAACTTCCATTTCCTGTAAGATGGAGACCGTGGCACTTGCTGTCAGCCTGCTGTAGATAGAGAGAGATTATGTGCAAAATGTGACTATTTAAGTTTAGGAACAAGGCGCAAACAGCAGGTGCCTGTTAATTTGCAGTTGTGAACACTTCCCCTTCTGCCCTTTCCTGCAAACGGGCAGCTGGGATCTCTGAGGCGGCCACCGCCATTCCCCAGGGTCCGCCAGTGACCCATTCCCCACCCTTCTATTTCTGAAACTGATCCTGGGCTTGGAATGCCACCAAGTTCCACTTCCTCAAGCGGCTTCCAGCCATTCACCCTGGCTGTTTCCTGGCGGCCACAGAGCTAAGCTCTGGCAAAAACAAGGGAGTCACAGTAATGGGCAAGTCAGGATCCCCACCGGGTGACACAGTTTATTGAAAGGCATTCTTGCTTCTTGCAGTTCTCTTACATGGAGGTGGCTGCATAGAATGTCTCTCCCCCAGGACAAAAACCAAAGCACTCAAACCACACCCAAATGCAGGGACCCAACAGAAAAAGTCAATTGGCGTTGTCCAGTGACACTTGGAAGCAAGAAAAAAAATTATAAAGATACATGATGATTGTCTCCTCCGCACTGCATTTGGCCATATATTTATTAAATAAAATACTTCTTTTTTAAGCTAGCTAAAGAAAATATTCTTGAGCAGGGTTAGTTCTTGAAACAATAAACTGAAAGAAAAATATATGTATATAATAAAATCAAAGAATGACAGCATGTCAGAGCTGCAAAGGACCCTGGGCCCTGGGCCCCACTCATTCTGGGCAATCTGCAGCTCTGAGAACATGCCCTGTCAAGGTCACCTCCATCAAGGTCACCAGGGGAAGAGGAACCAGGACTTGAAAACCACCCCTCTCACCTCCCAGGCCAGTGTTCTTCCCACCCCGCTGCCCTCGCCGCCAGCTCTATTACCAGGGACGATAGCACATTTGTTAATATTAAAAATGGCCCACTTTTAGGGCAAGGATGGCAAGTCTTTCAAAAGCTGATCTGTGCTTCCTACAGTTTGCCTCAGGGGTACCAGGAGCCGGCTGGGGTGACGGCCAGCAACTTCCTCACAAAAATGGACACTCATTGGCTCCTAAAGTTCCTGGGCCTCTGACCTTTCTCATCTCTCACCTGTAGTTATAAGCAGGCCGAGGCATTTCTAGGCCACTCTTTGGCAAATCTCTCATGAGGGTGGAAGCAGCAAAGAAATCAAAGAACCCCTGGGCCAGCCAACCACAGGCCCAACGTGTCCCAAAGAGGACAGAGGGGCTCCAGGGCTGGGTACGAAGGGTCTCAGCCCCTGTGTCCACCTCTACCCCGACTGTATTCAGGGGGAGGGGAAGGACTTGGGCCCATTTTATTCTTTCCAGTGCCAAGGACAGAGCCTGACACATTGCAGGTGCCCAACAAATATGTGCTAAATGAAGGAAGGAATCTCTCCACACCCCAAATAAGCAGAGAACCACTCCACCCAGCAGTGGTAGAAGGGGGCCTGGCTCTCTGCTCCGGGGGCCTTGCCTGTCAGGGAGCGACGGCACGCACCCTAAACTGCGCTGATTTCTGCACTCTGCTCGGTGGGCTCTGCGGCCTGGGGTAGGACACCGAGATTCTACTCCCGGTGGCTACTGTCGTGGAGTTCTCTGGGCTACAGGCTCCCAGCTCTCAGGGTGCTCGGGGACAAAGCCAAAGCAACTGAATGGTCATTTCCACGTCCATCCGTGTACACACCTCGCAGGGTCCTCTCCCTGGCCATGGGCTTGTCGCCCTCCCCATGCACGCCCTGGCCCTGACTTACAGGAGCACGGCTGTGTTTGGACCTGGCCTCTGGGAGTGCCTGGGGACTGGACAGTGGCTCTGGGAGTGGCTGGTGGCAGCGCTGTCCTTGGAGAAGGTGACACCAGGCAGGCCAGGAGGAAGTGCCAGATACTGCATCCTCCCAATTCCACACTCCCTATAATTCTGTCCCCGCCGTGTGGACTTGCCCCAGACCTCACCCAAACCCCGTCTCTTCGTGCCTGGTGCTGGCCCATGTCCTTCTGTCCCAGGAGGCTGGAAGGAGCCCTCCAGTTTGCACACACACCTTTGTCTGGCTTGTTTCTTTCCCCTCTTCCCAACGTAAACCTGAGATCCTGCCCCATCTGCCTCTTCTCTACACATCCCCCAGCTTTCAAGAGCTTGCTTCACTTCTTCTCTTCCTCCCCCCACACACCCACACACACCTGCTTACTGCCCCCTATTCTTTCTTTCCCCATGATCTTACTGGGCACTGCCCACCTCTTCCTCACACCTAAGTCTATGAACTTGTCCTCATACCCTCTTACTCCCACCCAGAAACCACGCTGTCCAGGGGCTCGGAGAGCACAGGTCAGAGGCCTGCCATGGAAGGAGGGAGGAAGGACCAGTAAGGAATGACAGGAGGGCCCCAACCTTCCAGAAACCGTATCATTTGTCCTAAGTCTTACTTACAAGTCTCCCCACCCTGCCTGTGTAAAAGAAATTGTAATTGGTGTCTGGAAATTGGTCCCAGCATGGTTCATAAATGACAAAAAATTCTAGGTAAAATAAGCCACCAAGGTCACACAGACAAGTGACCTTCTGCCTCTCCTTCCGTCAGCAAGTTGTTTTCTAAGACCACTTGAATTTCTCTTCTCAGGATTAACTGTCCTTTATCACAACACCAATTCCTTTTTTCCAAGTCTGATGTCCAAAGTGGTCTTTTATTTACCTTCTCTCTCTTGCCTCTGATCCTTAATACTTAAAACCTAGTAGCTTCGCATTTAAAAAAATAATACTCAGTGGAGATGTGTGACGTTTACAAACAAGCCACCCTATGAAGCCTCTGTCACATTCCAAAATGGAACAGCAGCAGTCCAAGGGAAGGTCTGGGTTAAAATATAGACAGCGTAGACATCATTTCCTCCCCTATACAATGGCTATTAAATAATAGTTGGCATTAGACCCTTCTTGGCAGGTGGGGGTGGGAGGCAGGAGCTGCCATGCAAATGGTGCAGGCGGGGAACTGGGCAGAACAGGGGTTTTGTCCTGTCAAATTATATTTTCCAAAGCGCCCAGTGGTTGGTGGCACCTGTGCTTCAGACGTCTCAGCATTCAAGTCGCAACAGCTGCCCGCCTAAGGTACAGGAGCCACCCCAGGAGGAAGGTACCGGGGAGGAATCGGCCTGCGACGCGAGGAGGAGGCGATGGGTCTCCACTCCTGATGGGCGACCCCTCCCCTGCCCCCTGCTGCAGGTGGCTGTGGGTCCCCGTGGGCAATGACGGGCCGCCTCCACAGCCCGGGAGGTGGCCTCAGATCTGGCTGGTGGCAGCGCTGTCCTTGCAGAAGGTGAAGCTCAGGGGCGCCTCATAGAGGCTGCCCCCGTCGGTGCTGAGGTCATCATCGTCGTCCATGTCATCCAGCACTTTACTGGGCAGCTTCTTGAGTCTGCGGAAACAACAGGAGGCATGTTTCTCGGGGTCCTGGCCCGCGGCACACCTCTGATCTGCAGGTGCAGGAAAGGCCTTAGGGCCCTGTCTCTTCAACCCCACTGTGTGGCACAGAAGCACCTGAACCTCACTGGTCTGCACCTGGTGGTTCCTTCAGCACCAGGGAACAAACGGCCCGCCTTTCAGCACGGGGGGCTAGTGCTGACACGGTGGGCTGGCCAGGGCTGGGGCCAGATATGTACCACTGACTTTTCTTTTTGCCTCAGGCTCCAAAATGGCTCGTCAGAATGCTGCTCTCGATCCTTCTTAATTTAAAATTTTGGTATTTTGTTCACCATCGTTTGCATTAATTTTTTTTTAATACTGCATTGAATATTACCTATCTTGATTCCTGAGATTTTGGGTGCCCCTTAAATGGTGCGCCCTAAGGCTGGCCCCAGGGCCTGCTTCTCAATAGACAGGCCCTGTTTAAGGGGTTCTCAACAGGCCTTTAGAAGAGAACTACCTGTGCGTGCGGCCAGCAGTCAGCTTCCAAGGGAGGCTCGATTCTCGGGATGAGCGTGCACGTAACCGCACCCCTGCGCTCCACCCCGGCAGCGGCACTTGGGCGGGGAAAGCGCGCCCAGCCAATTCCCTTAGGACCATGGCAGGAGGGCTTTAGAAGCAGCTCTCCTGGAATAAGGCTCAGCAGATCCTAGTCCCGTCAGGACACACACAAGACTTTATTTCTAAGTCACGTAAAAGCAGGAGTCGTAGGGGCTGGTCCAGGAGCTGCCTCCTCCATGGTGGTGTGAGCTAGTCCTCCTGCCCTGAGCCTCAGTTTCCCCTATGGGAAACCGGGATAAAATCTGCCCAGCTGACATGAGGGCACTGGAATGAAGATGACACATGGGAGACCCTAGTGAGGACATGAGGTGACTGAAGGGGACACAACCACTCTCATCTCCAGAATGGGGTGACCCCAAAAGGTGACAACAGGGAATTGGCTTGAGAAAAGAGGAGTGAGAATGCTCTGAAAGCACTGAGCTCTCCTCAAACCTCAGGGGCTTTCGGCGCCTGTGGGCTCAGCACACTTGCCCACCTCAAGTCCTTCTTTATGGAATTGAGCTGTCCCTGCAACTGCTCGTTCACATCCATCTGCTCCTCCAGCTCCCTCTGCAGCTTCTTCTTAGAACTTTCTAGTCTGTCGATTTCCTCCTCGGCCTCGTCCACCTGTCGCTTCATGGCTTTCAGGCGCAAGCTCAGCTGCAGTGGGAGAGGGGCAGGTTGAGTGCGGCCGGTCGTGCCCGCTCACAGGACAGTGCAGGTACGACGCTCTGACAAGTCTACTTTTTAGAAGCCAAGCTCAGGGTTGGGAACACTGCTGAAATCCCCGACTATGGTAGGCTGGGAAGGGCCCATTCTACGACATGCGGGGAGCGGGAAGACAGAATCAGCCACCTGCCCCCCGCAGAGGTCTCCCGCGCTCTTGCTCCCCCAGCCTGGTGCATCAAGCTTCATCCGAGAAGACCTCGCAGAGGCCTCACCTGGTCCTTCTGATCTGCCAGCGACAGGCGCTCATCATCCACGTGCATCACCAGCTCCTTGACCTTCCGCTCTAGCCTCCGGTTGCTGAGCTGGAGGCCGGCACGGTCCCTGGAAGGGCAGGGGAAGCAAGACCAAGACCCTTTCATCCCGGCCTCACAGGGGCTCAGCCCAGGCTGCAGAGGGGAGCTCCAGCCGGGGCTGCCTGCTCGAGCCAAGGCTTCAGGTCAGGGAGACGCACATCAGCGAGGAAGGGAGGGCCGCTCATTGGACAGATGCCCAAACACAGGTTCCAAGAAGGGGAGTGACCTGCCCAAGGCTGAAGAAGCAGGAAAGGGCTGAGTTGCATTTGCCTTGAGTTCTCCCAGTCCCAAGCTCGACTTCGCAAGGCAGAGGGTCCCAGACTGCAGGACTGCTGAACATTCTGGGTCTACTCAGGTTGCTCCAGCCCGGCCCCCAAGTGTCCTACTCAATGTGAATAATGCCAAGGGCTACCTGCACACAGGCCAGCATACCCCTTCTAGGGAGGGGAGGTGCCAGGAGTTAGAATTGAGGCTGGTCAGGTTCAAGCTGGTGCTGGCGCTTGGGCTGGGATTTGAGAGCTAGCTGTAGAGGGTTGTGGTGTTAGTGTTGGAAAGAAGTGTGGTCACCTGATCCCATGTCCCTCCCACCCACCATGGGGGACCTGCCCATCTCTGACAGATGGCCACTGGGCCTCTGCTTGAATACCCCTGGTCCCCAGGGCAGAGTCAGCCCCCTGGCCTCTGATCCTGTGTCAGTGCAGTAGCTTAGGAGGCAGCCTCTCCTGATGCGGGACAGGGAAATGAGCAGCAAATACAGTGGGAAAGCTAAGGACTTAGGAATGGGAGCTCCAGACTGTACTCCAGCTACACCGACTTTCAGCCAGGCTACCTTCCTCAAGGACTTACCTGGATGAGCCTCAGTGTTCTCATCTATAAAATGGAAACAATGGCAGCAAGGCTGTCCTTGCTCTGCTTTCCTCCCATGAAGGCGGGTGAGGATGGGAAGAGATACAAGTGTGAAAGCACCGAGTCCTGCGATTGCCACTCCTGGCCAGGCCTCTGCACCACCGCTGGGCGGGCTCACCTCTCCTCGCTCTCCAGACGGTCCTCCAGCTCCGTGATCCTGGCCTCCATCTGCACCACCAGCCCCTCTTTGCTGGACCTGTAGGAACCTTCCAGGTGAATAATCCGGCTCTTTAAGTCCTTGTTCTGGAATTAGACAGGGAGGCTATGTAAGGGGCTATGTGTCTGCCATGCTCTCTTTGCAGAGCAGAGTGCAGGGTTGAGCCAGCAACTGGTTGGGGACTGCGATAAGCCTGCTTTCCGTGCCAGGATACAAGGTCCCAGGGGACCCGGGGAAGCCAAAGATGTTTCCAGGGAAAGGCCTCGCTCTCAGGTCCTGCCAGGCCAAAAGAAGAGATTCTATCACATTCCCTTATAGGCCTGAGTGAAGTTTTTGGCGTGTCCTAGGCTTCCTGTTAGTCAAACGGCTTTGTCCTTCGCCTTGGCCTTGTATAAACCTACTGGGAGTAGGGGTGGCAAGAGAAACAGGCTCCTTCACCAGTATCATACAACAAATTCAGTGAAGAATTTACATGAATAGCATATAAAAGGAAAAAATGATTCAAGTAAGCTTCGTTAGCAAGTCACACATTTGATGACACTGGTTCCTTTTCCTTCCCTTTGTATTAGAATTTAGCTCTCCTTTAGGATCTAGAAAACAACACTTGCAATTCCACCTCCCCCACAGATGTTAAACTTCCAAGCAGGTTTAATATGATCAGGAAAAGCTCTCTGGACTAGGCCTTAGAAACACCTCTATGTCTCAGGTGGGTTGTGCCCCAGAGTTCTTGGGATACTATGCACAGGATAGTCCAAGGCCATGTGGAGGGGACAGCTCTCAGGGCCAGCTGGCCTCACCTGTCTCTCCAGGGAAATCTTGTCACACTCCAAGTCTTGCCTCGCAGCTCTCTCCTGAAGTAGCTCATTCCTCATCTGCTCCATCTACACCAAAGGGAGTAAGATCCCAGGTGTTAAAGGGGTTGTTCCTATACCCTTTGTGCTGAATTTCAACAACCCAGGTACCAAACTCTGACAACCAAGTCAGCTCCTCTCCATGACAGGGGCCTCCTGCCGTCTCTCCTTGGATGCAGGAGCTGCTTTTCATTCTCGCCTTCGTGTGAATTGCAAAGATGATAAAAATATTAACAGTCATGGCTAACCCTGCTGTAAGGGCTGAATTACATCCCCCCTAAAAGATACACTGACGTCCTAACCCCTAGTACCTGAAATGTGACCTAATTTAAAAACAGGGTCTTTACAAAGGTAATCAAGTTAAAATGAGGTCATTAGGTTGGGCCTTCACCTAACCTGACTAATGTTCTTCTAAGAAGGGAAGATTTGCATGCAGAGACAGACATGCAGAGAGGGAAGATGGCCGTGTGAAGACAGAGATTTAGGGATAATGCCATGTGAAGATGGAGGACTGGAGTGAGGCATCCACAAGTCCAGGAATGCCAAAGTGCCAGAAAACTACCAGAAGCTGGGAAGCAGCAAGAAAGGATTCCCCTATGGGTCCAGAGGGAGGGCAGCCCTGCTGATACCGTGACCTCAGACTCTGGCCTCCAGAGCTGAGACAGTAGATCTTTGTTGTTCTAGGCCACCCACTCTGTGCCACTTTGTCACAACAGACCTAGAAAACGGATACAGCTGCTCAGCACCCCCTGTGTGCCCTCCTATTACATCTCCAGGACAATCCTAAGTGGGGCATGCTCTCTCTGCTCAGGGCTCGGGGCTCGGAGAAGTAATCAACCTGTGTGGTGACCGACCATCCCAGTTTGCCCAGGACTGAGGACCTTCTCAACACATAAGACTTGAGCTGCTGCACCTGGGAAAGTCCCGGACACCCCACGACAAGCCAGGCACCCAACTTGCCTGAGATCTACACAACCAGTAATGGGGAGCTGGTCCGCCTCTGAGCTCCCGACTGGGACATGACAAGTTCAAGCCCAGAAAGGGCTCCCACAGTTAGCATATTTCAGGTGCTGCTAGATTTCCCCCCTCTTATGCCAGATACGGAAGTCAGCAAGAACACGGAACAGCTCCAGCTGACCTGGTAAAAGCTAAGCATTACTGAGTATTTCTTCTATATTAAGAGGAAATGAGCCTAGCTGAGAAGCATCTGGAAAGAAATCCCATTTCCTGCCCAACCCGCATCTCTGTGCCCCATCCCCAGAGGGCTTTCGGCAGCAGTGACTGTGACATAAAATGAGCATCCCGGGTGGGGCCCCAGACCCTGTTCCCAGGACTGTCCAGCAGAGGGCGGTGTGGAAACCAGGAGAACTAGGTGAAGCAGTAAAATGAAATTGGCCTTTCCTTCTTAAGGTGGGGGTCCAACCTGAGTAAGGTGCACACACAGGAGTCCCTGGATTCCTGGGGAGCATCTGTAACGGCCTCCCGTGGCTGGCCTCAACTTGGATGGTCCCCACCTGTACACGTGCCTTAGCAAGTACAGGAGAAGTTGGCCCCTTCCCCACGAGGGCTCAGCAACAATAAAACAGAGACGCCACCCCGCTGGCCAGGCTTGCATCTGCTCCCATTGTCCCAACCGTGGTGGGTGTCCAAATGGCACGTAGTGTGGTGTGGCTGGCCCACAATGGGCAACAGGCAGTGGCAAGGAATGAGGCAGGCATGGGCAGGGCCTGGACACAGAGGCCTCAGAGGCCATAGGAAGAAGCTGGGATTCTGCCCACAGGTGAGAGGGTACCTGTGAGATTGAAAACCAAAAACACACACCCACATTTTTGCATTTCTGTTTAGCAGCCTCCTGAGTCGTGGGGCCTCAGGATTTACAGCAGAGGAAGGACACTGATGCCCAGGGCAGACACACACGGACTGGAGGGGGCAGGACTAGAACCCAGGCCGCGCCTACCCTCTGTCCCCTATTCCACTGGCTCCAGCTCTCCAGGCCAACTCTGGGAAAAGGCTCTGGGATCTAGGGCTCAAACACAGCTCTCACGTAAAAGCCAAGATCCAGGAAGGCACTCAGTCTCCTCAGGGCCTCTGTCTGCAGCAGGGGAGAAATGCCAGCTATGCAAAGGGTCAGCAGGCAGGGCACATAACACTCTGCCCTCGGCCCCTCCCCGACTCTCCCTGGCCCACAGCCTCTGGGTCACATGCTGCAAAGAGGGCACTGGAAAGATCCCTGTAACTGCTCCACGAGCAAAGCCCGCAGGTGACAGACATGAGGCCACAGCCCCACCGCAGAGCAGCTTCTGAGCCAGCTGACACGATGCATGGGGCCGTCACCATGGCTGGGCCACGGGACCTTGCCATGCCCCCTGGGGGAAAGCGTTCTACTGACACCCCCAAGGCAGAGGCTAGGACTTCATGAGGACATGGTTAAACTTTGACTGCGATGGGAAGTAATCACACAGACAGGCAGAGCAGCCCGGCTTCTCATGGGCTCTGTACTCACCATGTGTGACCTTGGCCATCTCGCCTCTGGGGCGCACACTTGTCTCTAACCCCAGGACCCTGACTGAGGCAGCCTGGGAAGGCCCCTGGGGGTGTGCTGTGATAGCAGAAGCACATCTTGGTGACTCCTCCACCCTGCAGGTTGCTCTGTGGCTCTCCTGGTGAAGCCAGAGACCCCTGCCTCCACTCAGGCTACGAAACCCCATCTTCCAGGCATTTAGGAGTGTCCCCAGAGAAGAACCACTCTGTCATGGTGGGCGTGAGTGTGTGTTTGTGGACATTCACACGTGTGTGCTGTGGGAGGGTGGGTTCGCTCATTTGTCCGGACGACATTATCAGCCGGAGGACACTTATGCCAAAAAACCAGCACAGTACCTGTCCCGTGGGGGACGGACGCAGAAGCCCTGTACTGCGGTCCGTGTTATGGTGACGTGAGGACAGTGTGCTGGGGTGCGACCTGAGACGTCAGAGCGAGGCAGGCAGAGAAGGGGGGGTGCAGCTTTCCCCACAGGGGGGGCCACCAGTGAGGAAGAGCAGGAGGTCAGGCAGAAGTAAGGCTAAGGGACGGCGGCGGGGGAGTGGGATGCAGGGAGGAAAGAGCAGGCAAGAGGCCAGGTGGGAGCAGGCAGGGAGCAGTCACGTTGGGCCCGTTATGATGCTGTGAGAGCAGCAGCCCCCCGGGGCGGCGCTTACTGGAGTGAGCTTGGGCATTTTATAGTGGTACCTCATTCAACCCTCACCACCCGCCACGAGGCAGGCGCTGTTACCAGCCCCCTCCATGTCCACGCGCGGGACAGGCTGCGGGCGCGGACACTGGGCGGTGCCGGCCAGAGCTTCAGGCAGACGAGGAGACATACATGCAGAATGAGGATACAGCCCGCACCCTGGGGAGCCCGGTCCCCTCCACCTCCTGTCAGGGGAAGAACACAGGACAGACCTGGCCCAAAAACCCAGCAGAGGGGCATGGAGGAAGATCAGGCAGGAGGAGGACTGAGGGGCCAGCACCTGGGCTGGACAAGCGGTGGGCTCTGGAAGGCTGGGCAGAGAGGGCGCCGGAACACAGAGGCTGGGAGGGCGCCGGGCAGGAGAGGGGGCAGCCTCTCCTCTGGGACTCCACGGAGACCAGACGACGCCTACCGCGGAGGCTGGAGAGGTCCCGGAAGGGGTTTGGGACAAGTTACAGAGGCTGGACGAGGACGAGAGGGAGTGGGACAGGAAAACGGGACCCAGCCCCCGCACAGGGGGAATAAGAGTGGGAGAGACGCCCTTTCCCTGAGCCTAGGAGGGAGAACATGGCTCCAGGCTCAGGGGAGGCAGGTTCCTGCCGTATGGAGGTACAGGAAGAAGGGAAGGGGATTATTTTCCCCAAAGTGAAGGGATAAGAAAGAACTAGAGGCTTGTAGAGAGAGAACACAATTTAGAAATTTAGTTGCTGTGGGGTGTGTGGCCAAAGAAACACCAGAAGGCAATAAAGGCCGGCAGAGCAGAGGCCAGCTGTGCAGCATGTGCTTTTAGGGGGTCGGGGCGCCCTCTGTGGCTGTGCTCAGGGCCTAAGAACCAAGCAGGGAAACACAGGAGTCGCTGGCGACAGGCACCGGTGACAGCGAGTGTCCGTGTCTGGGCCCCTTAACCCAGCGTTCTCCGAGGCCGGTGCTGTCGCTCCCCGCTTCCAGGTGGGAGGCTCAGGGGCGCTGGAAGCAGCTTTGGGACTCTAACCCGGGCTTTCTGGGTGAAGACCACACATTCCTTTCCTCCCCTTGGCAAACCTGTAGGACCCAGGTTCCTCAATGAAAGGCAAATCCTACAAGAAGGGAGAATTCTGGGGAGACTGGAGCCCAAAAGGAAGAGTAGTGAGGCCGAGAAGCACCACCATGGGGGGACTCAAAGACTGTCAAAGGTTCGTGCAGCTCCGGGTCCAGGCCGTCGTTCGGGGCAGCCCCTGCGACGCCCCCTCAGTGCCACTAACTGGAGAATCGGGGTCCCACCAGGAACTGGGCCTCCAGGAGCTGCATCCACCCCTCCCTGCCCCAAAGCAGCCTCCCCGAGGTCTCTGTGGATTCCAGGCCTCCCTGGAGAGCCCCGGGGAAACTCCGACTCTCAGAGGAAAAACAAAAGAAACCTGTAATTATTTCTACCCTACCACATCCCCTCAAGAGGCGGCTATTAACATGGGAGTGTAAAATTAATTAGAATGAAGAATAGGAAGAAACAAATGTGTGACCATGAAACAACAGCTACTGCGACCAGGCTGTCCATTTGTGTTCCATCTTTCGGAAACCAAGGCTTTTAGCAGCATGACAGGCTTCCTTCAACTCTTCAAAAAGGACCACAGGACACTAAATTCTAAAATAAATCCACCATGTGGAGCCTTATACAAGGACTACCCTGTGGAGTTGTGGACCATGCTCCTGAGGACGGATTTCACCCACCCTAAGCCAGAAGGGCTTCAGCTGCTCTCTTCCCTACAGCGACCCCTGCAGCCGGCGACTGGGGAATGTTCCACATCCTGCCCTTCTTACCCTGTGTTCACACTGGCAAAAGGGGAGGGGAGGGGGAGGGGGAGGGGGAAGGAGGGGAGGGGAGGGGGAGGGGTGCAGAGGGAGGGAGGGAGGGGGAGGGGGAGGGGAGGGGAGGGGAGGGGGAGGGGGAGGTGGGTAGCAAAGAGAGAAAGGCCCCTGTCTTGGCCAGCTTCCTCCTTGGGGCTAGGGAAGTAAATCTGAGGCCGGGAAAGCATTTTTGGTATCAGCTTAGTGCTTTACATGCTGTTTATCCTTCAACTATATTAAAGAGACCCAACAAAAACTTTCCAGTTCAATTAAAACCAGAAGACGAGCTGAAGGCAACAGTATCACAGCTGGACTGAAAGATGCTAAACCCTGAGCATTTTGATGGGAAATAACAGTATCAGATTCCGGTGGGTTTCATGTTAGAGGCACAGGTGACCTGAGCCAGCTCTCAGGATTAGAAGCAGCTGCCTTCTGGGTTAAGGAAAAGCCAGATATTTATGATTGCTAATAATAATATTTAACCACATCTCCTGTGTTTACCATTGGGCTGTAAAGGGGCTAGCGAGCCTATACTACTGGCTAGTATTTAAAAATGATAATCACAGCAAGGAAAATTATCGTTAACCAACTGGTCACATTGGGTTTGGGGCTTTTGAGCAGCCAATACAGTAGGAGGCAGTTCAGAGACTAGGATCATCTTAATTAAAAAAAAAAGACAAAGGCAGTCCCATTTTGCCCTCTCACTTCCTGCCTGATTTCCCAGGCCCATATCCTTGCTGGCTGCACCTCCCTGGTGCAGACTGAGGAGCAGGTGTGAGCCAGACACTGGGAAGCAGTTCCCAAAAGTGACTGCAGAAGCCAGAAACTGCATCCACCAGGATGTGTCGTGCAGTTGCCAAGGCAACGGGGCCGCCTCACTCAGCCACTGCAGAGACCATGACACCGTCCGAAGTTTGCAGGACTTTTCCTCCCGCTGGCCAGCTGTCTGGCTGGGATGAACTGTCTTTCCACTGAGCGGGTCATCGTGGCCTCCAAGGCCAGGAGAACACTCTCCATTCAGGTGCAGCTCCACCGTTCCCTGTGTGCACTCAAGCACCCCCACCCACACAGCAGCTAACTCAGCTGGCTGGACACACTTAAGCCTGCCATGCTGGGCCTCTCTGTCGCTATGTAAATTCTGGACTCATGAGGAGAGCCAGGAGAAGATCAAGTAAACCCAAGTCCTCACCCATATTAAGAGGCAAGTGGCACTATTTTAACTTGGGAAAAGAGGCCCCAAATGTATTTGTGGAGGAGAGTTACCACTCTTAAGAGTCTGATGCTGGGATGATGGAAGCAGGTGGGGGCAGTAGGCTTTGCAGTCAAACTGTGGCCCCACTTCTAACAAGCTTTGTCACCCTAGGCAGTCACTTACCAGGAAGCCCTGAAAACAGTGAGAAAACAGCACCCAGGGCTTAGGGAATCCTCTGTAAGGGTGGCAACTGTCGCAAGCGGAAACAGGGTTTTGGAAGAAGGTGAGGAAAAAGGATTTCTCTGGATTTAAATAGACCAAAAGCCAGTAAAATACCCATTTCTTAATTGAATTTTCCGCCAACTTGTGAGTCAATCAGAAGTCTTCCTGTATAAGGCAGAACTATATTTGAGTGAGAAAACAAACACTCCTCACCTGTTTTATAAAAGAAGCATCCTTTTATCAAATCCAGACCCATCCGTTCTCCTTCCAATTAGTCAGATTTGCAAACAAAATCCAAGCATCCAAAGTTTGAAAAATATTTCTATTAGGATTCCTAGGATCTGTCAGCCTGCAAAATAATATCCTGAGCACATATGGAAAGAAAGGCCCTAGGAAGGCTGGGAACTCACTAAAACTGTGGCCAGAGTTTATTAAGTGTTAAATGTATACACAAGAAAAGAGGCAAAAAAAACATGGAAAGCATAGAGGGTTTGATCCCACAACTGCCCTTCCTGTCCTCTGTCCCTGGGGACAGCCCAGCTGCGCCTCCTCCTGGTCGCCCTCTGCCCTTACCCCACACCTACCACATTAGTTCTCTGGAACACTAGGTAGCTTCACTGTTCTGCCCCACAGCATCCATGGCTCCCTGCTGCCTTCAGGACTGGGTCCTTTGAAACATTCAGCCTGTCTCTCTAAATTTACCTGCCTTTATTCCCTCCCAGAAATCAGAAACCTAATCAAGTGACCACAGTATATATCTGACCCCTAATCCTCATTCACCATTCATTCTATCCAGGATTCCTTTACACTCCTTGGTTTGCCTAAATCTTCCCCCTTCTTCAAAGCTAGCTGTGGTCCACCTTCTAAGAACTCCTACAGCCACCCCTGCTGTAAAGGCCTTTCCCTCATTAGCTGCTTGAATCCTGCACTTGGCACTTAGGATCTGCTGCTTTTTCTTGGTAGTGATCCATTTTTTTAGGCATGCCCCATCTCTTCAGCACCTGAAGGACAGGGGCCACTTTGAATAGTTTCTCAGCCTTACTGCAATGCCATGCACGCAGCAGGTGCCCATCACGCCATGCAGGCACTGGGAGATAAAATAGTCTTGGGAGTGGAGAGCCCTCAGACCATCTCTGCAACTACCCAGCCGGGCGACCTGGCCCAGTCCTGGGTGGCACTCGGGCCTTAGATGGTGCCCAGGGCCATCTCCTCCATTGCAAGGGAGGTCTGAGGAGATGAACTTGGGGGTCCTTGCCAGATCTAAGACATCTGAAAGGGGTTGACCATTTGCTAATATTGCTGGAAAACGTTTACCTGCTAGCTTTTTCACCTACGGCCTATTGCTTAGACTAGGAAAAAGAATGGGAAATGTTTGGCAGAAGCAAAGGTTCAGGAGAGGGACTTGTAAGAATGCAGAGTTTAAAAAAGAGCTCTAATCACTTACTTTTTAATTAAGAGAGCAATATCCAAAAGTAAAATTCCCCACACCTTCCCTTTTCAGTCCCTCGTAGCAGTCTGTCAGGAGTCTAGGGCCAATGTTATAAACCAGGTTGGAGATAACAGACAGGCACGATTTCCTCTGTTCCTTAGGAGACATCCCTTTTAAGGTGATGTCACAGGACAGCGTTCCAGGGGCAGAGGAGAAGGTGTCTCAGGTTTGGAAGTTTCCCATTCCTCTGACTTGGGCAGGAAGGCAGCAAGCACATGGCCTGAGAAGTTAACCTCAGTGGATTGAAACAGCTTCAGAATCAAGGCTCAACTGTCTATACCCAAGGGCCTTCCTTAGAGCCTTTAGTTTAAGAGGCAAGAAGTAAGTCTCACATTGACCTCCCTTTGAGTGAGAATGAAATGCTTTCCTGAGAGGCAGGTATTTGGCCAACCCATTTCATTATGCTTCCTCGCAAAGCTGGAGACAACAGACAGAGGCCCGGAGCACTTAACTGGGGGACCTCACTTTATTTCAGGAGTTAGGTTTTGTTTAGCAATTCCTACATCAGTTTCAACCTGACGTTCCTCTTCTCCACTTAGACACCAGGCTTTTCCCTCCATACCTCAGAGAATGCAAAGAGAAGAAAGAACATAGAAAAGGAAAATAGGACTAATAGGAGAAAGACACTAGAGCCTTTGTGGAACTCATCTTTACAGGTATGTAACTCAGATACAGGGAGAGAATGAGGGAATGAAAGGTGGCTCAGACCCTTTGGTTTTATAAAACCTTCTAATAGAATTTCAATGTGAGAATATAAAAAGCTTTCAGAAATCTCCTGGCCAAAGAGCCTTATTTTTATTGATTTTAGAGGCTGCACTCGGAGACGCTGGGCCCTTCCTGAAGACATGGGGTTGGAGACTTGCAGCCAGAAGTTCCTTTAACTTCTTCCCTGGACTTGCTTCACTGGACAGCTCAGTGAAAATATTTCCAACCTTGACCACACCTCAGAGAGCAGCTCCATTCCCCATGGTCCAAGAGTTCAGTTGAGAGGAGAAAGAAGGGGCCGAAAGCAAACCAATCCAAGTGACCCATTTTTCTCAGGTTGGAACATCATCTAATCCAGGAAGGTACCACCTTCTGGTTCAGTTTGTGTTTTGCTTTTGGTGTAAAACATGGATCTGGAAGTCTGTTTTAATAGCCTGGTTACTGATAGGGGGACAAACTCCTCCCGACCCCACACCTCCTTGCATAAATCAGAAGGGTTAGCAAAACAAATTCATGGCCATCTCTTCCATTATCATGAATGCTTAGCAGACCCTGAAATACCTCCTAAGTAATGTGGCTACTTAGCGGAGGTGGCAGGGACTCGTAACACAACACTTTCATAACAGTGAGAGAACTTAGAAAACACAGGCTTTACTGAGAACCTATTAGGGCTAAACGTGAAGGTTGGGCTTTCCACCTGGACTTTAGGTTTTCATGAGGGTCTTTCTCTGAACTTCTGCAGCTCAGGCCAGATGGGCTGCCACTCCTCCAGAGTAATGCTGCTCTCAGCCCTGGAGCAGGAGACAGAACCTGAGCTCAGGGTGGAGGGTCGATGGAGACTCTGGCTGGAATTTCTTCACGCTTAGGAGCAAAATGGCCTGACCATCTTACCTGTTTGCAAAGAAGCTATCAAAGGGAAACAATTGTAGAGGGAAAAGAAGCCAGTAACTCCCCTTCGAGTTTGAACAGGGGGCTTACCAGCTTGGAATGGCTTTGTCCCTAGGCACTGGAACTTCCAGTTCTCAGTCAGCCCAAGGTGGGAAGGGGGTGCATGTGAATAATAGAAGGGCAACCAGAGGAAAGTGCTCTTTGGATGGGGAAGATTTTGCCCAAACTAATTTGTATTTTTTTCAGACTTTCTATTTTAATCCTTAATGTAGATAATTCCCTAAATTAAACTCAGCATTATCAAAGGTTTTTATGGTTTGCTTGCATTGTTTAATTAAGAAAGTCCCAAGGCAAATCAAGAGGTGGAAAGCCTTCTACATGCCTACGCACAGTCTTTCCACTACCACTTCCAGGACCTAGATGGACAACAAGCAAGCCGCACTGAAAGGTTTCCATGGGTATCATGCGCATGAAAGGCTGACGTGAGTGAACACAAGTTCTCTTCAGAACTGCCACTGAGTGTTCTGAAGCCTGGTCCCATCACGTTTCCACATTTTATCAAACGGTTTGGGCTTGGAAACCAGTTCATGGCACCACCACAGTCTAGTGACACGGCACCCCATGCCAGGATATGCCTTAGCCCCTCTGAGCTTTTTTAAAATTAAAATATGGAAACAAAATCCAAAAACCTTAGGATTATACTGAGTACACTTTGAGAAATTAGTTCCATTACCTATAGTGTGAGCCCAGCAAGAACTGTCCCTGTATGCCTCCCAGTGTCGCTGTAACGATCAAATGCAGGTAAAACTCCTTACATGTGAAAACTGCAAAAAGCACTCACTTGGAAGGTCCTGTTAATGTACTGTGAATGCCTCAGAGGTGTATGTATTGCTAATTAGCTGGTAAAGGCCTTTAAGGAAAAGACTGCATATCATTTACTTTCCATGGCACTCACATGGTGCCAGCTACCAAATTTCACACGATTGCTTGCTGAATTAATGATTCCTAGAAGCTCAGCTCTAAAAGCACTTTGGTGATTATGGTTATTATATTATAATCCATAACCACTCTGGAAACTTCCACTTTATATGCTTCATACCTCTCTCGTAGTGACAACTACTCAATCTTCCGTCACTTCCACAAGGCGTGGACTTTCTCTCCCTCCTCTAGCTGAGTCCTCGGGTTGAAGTGCTCACACTTCCTTCTCCATGCCGGATGGCCCACCCAGCACCCCACAGTACCTGGTCCCTGCTCCGACTGATCCTCTCAGACAGCAAATCTGAGTTATTTCTTTCTTCTTCCAGTTCCATCTCCAGCTGAGACACTTTGTCCTAAGAAAGAAGTCACAAACAGTCTACTTAACTTGCATCGACGCAGGTTAGGTGCAAGGGCTGCCCTATGGAAGGGAAACCCCAAGAGCAGGTCAGAGCCAGGTATCATTAGAGTCTGGGGAAAAGATGTGGCTATTTCTCATTCTGCACAAAGCAGATATTTTAAAACTGTGTTTTATTGATTTTATAATGTAAAATTTAATTGTGCATTTAGAAAATACATAAAAGGAAAAAAATATCACCCAAACCCTAGTGTGTGAGCCCTAAGGGTATCTTAGCATGTTTCCCCTTATGAATCAATAATTTTATAAAGAACTGTCTAAGCCTAACAGGTGTCTAAACTACCTATTAAAAGACAAAGTGGGAGCTATCATCCAAGACGTATTTTCCTAAAACTCTAAACTTGAGACAATGCTTTACTTCTCTCCTGCTCATGGTTTCCAACAGCCTTGCAGGAGCCAAGTACCTAACAGGCTTCTGCCCCTCTTCCTTCCAGGGAGCAAACCTCAGACACTCAGCACCAGGCAGTCCCAAATCCACATCAGAATAACAGCGACAGTTCTGGCCCATTCTGTGAAATCAGTTATCACATTTCTATCTTCCTTGCTGGCTCCTAATTTAACATCATTGAGTGTTAAAGAGTAAAGCATTTCAGAGTAGCTTTGTGTATACAAAAAAAAAGGCTTCTATCACAAACCACATAGAACTGGGAGGTTGTAGGGTTTGTGCATGTGTTTCTCCTGTCACCAGCCAATTTGTCATATGTCTGTGTTAACTCAGAGTCACACATGCTAAAAGCAATCAGCATAGTGAGTTTTTACATATGCACCTGCAGCATCCGCACATAAATACTGTCTCTGCAATTGTCAAAGTTGGCTGGCAAGCTATGGACGCCTCTGTAAGCACCAAAAATAAAACTCAGAGAACTCATGTGAGTGACTAAATGTTACATGAATTTCTGTGATCCCTTAGTAATCATGATCTACAGGAAACCCAAAAAGCGCTCTCTCAGGAGCTGAGAGTGCCAAAGACCAACTCGGAAGAGAGAGCTGGATTCCGGTGCCAAACCTCCTATCTGTTCAGTGGTTCTGGACTCCTCCAAGCCCAGTTTCACTCTAGTCAGAAATCATCAAGTCCACAAATGCTGCAATTACATGAAACAGCCACCTGGGTTTCTGAGTTTGCAGACAATGTCCATTACTGAGAGAGCCCTTAAGCCCTGAGAGTTAATTCTTAAGTACTAGTGAAGGAACAGGCAAGATATTAGTCACAGCAAGACAGTCCTGCCAGCCACCCGTTAGCAAGAAACCACCCCTACAGCATGCTGCACAGTTGTATTCTGTAATTAGTGGAGAAATATCTAAAATACTGCACAGGATAAATAAATAAATAAATAATAACGCACAGGGGCAAACGGAGCTTAGCTATGCCACTGCTTCTAGACCTTGCGTTAACAAAAGGAAATGTTCCTCTTAGAATATTCTAGAAAGAGATGAACTGACAACCCAATGTTTATCTAAAATCACCTCTTCATGGGGCTCTCTTCCTGACTACAATCTGTGCTTCACAGAACCCAGCAGGGCATTCAGGGAGCCAGGCCAACGGTCACTACATGACCATTTCCCATTGTCACTGCCTCCAAGGCTTTAGCTAGCTTCTAACCAGATAGTTTGGGTCCTACCATAATCACTTCCTAGGTAACTGGGTGAACCTTAACTTGTCTTAAAATGACCTACCCTAATAAGATCAAAACCAGGACACTAGCAAAACACACAGCAATCTTACACAGAACAATAAAATTGTAACCAGATTATTCTAGCCTCTAGAAAGGGCCCATCCAATATAGTCTTTAATGGGAGAAACATCATTTCCTAGATAGAAACTGTCACTTAGTCCCCTGGAGGTTTTAAAAGTTATTTCCATTTATTTGTAAAGTTGAATCAGGAATTCCACTGATTTTTTTTTTTAATTCAAGCTCTCTCTCACTGGCCTTGAGCACTGTCTGACTTTTATCAAAACCCTGACAATTTTAACTTCTCCCATAGGTCTATGGCTGATTTTTAGGTCTCTCTTCCCCTCTAAATTCTACTGGGATGTGGGGGGTGGGGGCGGTGGGGTTTGTGCTTGGTTTTGCTCTTGAGTTTTATTCATTTTTATAAATTCAAGTAGACCGATATTAAGGTTCTGTCATTCTCAGGCTGTTCATATTTAGGTTAATGTATTGTGTTTTCACTTTGTGAACAGATCACTCCAGCTGGTGACTCCACTGAGCCTGTGTTCTGACATACTGCCTTAGACGACGTACATACAGTCTCTCCAAAATGAACTGAGCCACAGTTCGCTGCAGCTTTAGCAAAGCTGGATCATTTGTACAGGAAAATCGGCCAGAATCAGGAAACAAGCATAAAGCAAATGAGCGCTGGGTATCCCTCAGAGCAGGTGGTCTGGATCCAAGGCACAGCCCTGCTCTAGATGCACAGCAGTCTTACCTCCTCTGTCGCTGGAGAGGCTATGTGCCCTCATGTAAAATGACCTAACTTTTCTGGAACTCTGTTTGGCTTCCTCTTCAAGACAATAAGGACACTGTGCTAAATAGTTTCTATAATTCCTTCCAGCTCTGACATCTTATGAACTACCAGCTTCTTCTTCAAATCCAAAAATGACTCTACTAATGTCTGGCTGCTCAAGAGAATAAAAACCAAAGACTTCCTGGAGGCTGAGCTTTGAGCACAGAGGCGGTGTGCATCCCTCACGCCCCGCACTTGCTGTCCACAGGCCCCGGCTCACGCCCGTGCCGCCTACAGACCTCCATCTGCTTGATGAGTCGGCTACGGTCATCTCTGAGGTGGCTCTTGGCCTCGAGCTCGCACTCTAGGTCCTTCAGCGTCTGTTCCAGAAGCTGCCTTTTCGTGAGAGCTTCCTCCTGAGCTCTCTGGTGGTCCCACAACTCCTCCTCCATCAGGCGCATCTGGAATAAGAGAGAGTCGGGGGCTCGTCGGAAGCACAGACATCTTGGCAGGCAATGCACGGCTGACCCTGAAGAAGGTCAGGTAGACGCCCACTATACCGGAGCTCAGAAGACTTCAAGCAACTACCATCTCCCTCTGGGCCTCAGTTTCCTCTTCTATAAAAAGCAGTGTTCTAGCTACCGATAGCAACCCATTGGGTTCTAAATTCAACTTAGTAAAGGTTAGCCAACATTTTAAAATTAAATATAACAGAAAAAATATCAGAGTCGAGGACAAGCAAATATTGTTTTTGTGACACTTTTGTGCTAGATTGTCCTATATTTGTATGGATGGATGTATAGGGGGTGGCAATGCCAAGATGAATTTTTTACTATAGTTCATGGCCAAAACTACTTGAAAACCACTGAACTAGGTAAGTGCTTCCCAGAGTGTAATTTATCACCCATCTGTATCAGCATCATCTCAACAGAGGTTCCAAGTTAGGGGAAATAAAAAGTAAATTAGTGACTCCAAAGCAACCTAGTAATACAGACATGCTCCTTAGGTGAAAACCACTGCTGTCTAGGAAACCACATATCAGCTATTCTAACTGACAATGTTTTTTTTCACCCACAAGGTGGCACTGAAATAACAGCTTTAGAGAAAGTGCAACAGACAAAAGAGCTTCATTCACAAGGGGTCATCTATGATTTTGCTTCTCTGGAACCATCCGAGGGGACGGCCACCTCACCACACACAGCAGGTATTCCCTAAACACCTGAGACATCCGTGTGGACTGATTCAGCAAAGCACAAGGCTGTCTGTTTCATTTTCAACTCCCTTCCCTCGTGGAGATGGTGCAGGGCGACGGGAGAACGTGCAGCGGCAGGAATTTAATGCTCAGGGTTTTACTTCCTTCGGGGAGTATGTGAGGGTGAGCGGCAAACTCCATTAAGGAATACCAGTCTTTGGGGTGCTGTCACAGAAAAGTTGAGGAAACCTCAGAGATACTCTTTTGGGGGGCCCAAGAGGTTAGACTAACTTAGGAAGACCGGTGGGAAGACTTCAGGGAGCGTGTTCCTCTCCTGGAGGCTGCCGCTGCGATGAGAACAGCACAGCCTTGCAGAAAACATCTCCAGATAAAGACCCTAGTCTGGTTGTAGTGGTAACTGAGTGGAAGCACGACTCTGAAATGAAACTGAGCAAAAGCATAAAGTGAAAGTCATCCCATGGGAAAAGGGTGATGGGACCTTCTTTGGATACAGAAAGTACACTGTACTCCAGAGCATTAAAACTCTCTCCAAAATTGTCTTAACAAAAAGTGTATCTCTGGGCCTCAGTTCCCTGATTTGCAATATTGGGATAATTACAAAACATACCTAAAAGAGCTGTAATGAGAATCAAAAGAGATAATACCTGAAAAGAACATGGGTTTGAGTGAGAAAAACTGACAGTAAGTGTCGAGCCCACATCTCCTTTCAGTAACCTTCCCAATGCCCAGCCCATCCCCTCACCCCACTGCCTAGCACATTCCTACCTTCCAACACCCAGGCTGCCCCTTCTAACATCTAGCAAAGGCTCTGTCAGCCTAAGAGCACATGATAAGGGTATGCACGAGAGAGTAATTAGTACAGGGTCTGTGATCACAAACAAGCAAATGACTCTTGAATCTACGAGTGCTGCCCTTTTAAGTAGTTAAAACTGCCCTTGGCTAACAGCGGGATTTAGAAAATAAACTGCACAACAGTGAACTCTAAGCCTTAATTCTGTAAAGATTATCTTCATCAGGACTTTTCTAGCTCCACAGCAAAGGCAAATACGTAAAATGTCTACTTCTCTCAAAGCAAAGCAAGCAGTCCCACAGCAGTTAGGATGGACCCCAGGAGCTGCTTCTTATGAAGAGCTTTAACTCAGCTCAACGAAAGCACAGGGTGGGAGGCAGTGCACAGAGTGGAGCTTGCATTTCTCAAGGATCCAGAGTGAGCTTGGCTTGTTAATCCACGATTGTTTCAAACAACTCCATGACTTGAGGAGCTTGATTCACGTGGTACCTGACTGTAGTTTCCTTTTAGAATGAGGAAGTGCCCGATTCTGCCATTCAAAAGAGCCTCACAGAGCATCGAGGCAGGGCTTTGTTTTTATCATAAGGAATCCTTTTTTGAATTACTCCTCTTTTATTAACAACACTGGTCTCTGTCGGGTCTTAACTAATTTCTCTAGATCTCAGTTTCCTTATCTCCCTAGAGGATATCTAAGATTCCTTCCAATCCAAAGATTCTAACAAAATAACCATGAAAAAAAAAACAGTAACCAATACACAAAAAGCAGCAGGAAGCACTTAGCAGGGCTCGCTGTGACACTGTGAGGTGTTTGTTGGTATTCTGGCAAATATCTGAATTTCCCCACCCATTTGCTGTAGAAATAAAAACGATTTTTTTAAAATGCCATAGAGAACTGTGATGTCAATACGCTAAGTTCAGTTCTTACTTGTAGTCCTGTATCATGGGACCCTGAACCAGAGGGCATATGTTATCAGGGACCTTTCACAAGTATTCTAGACGTCGGTAATAAATACCCATTGTTCTTCCACACATTTTTAGCACTGACTCATGGCCAACTTTTCTTTGATCATCAAAGATATTAAAAGTTTGTTTTTTAAAGCAAAACTTGTTTTCCTGTGGAATCTTAGTGCTCTTGGCTCTGCTTACAAAACAAAGCAAGACTTAGAATTAAAAAAAACTAACATTTCGTGTCCATGATATTATAGAGTCTCTGCTATATAGTCTCTTATTTATCTCATTTAATTGTTCAATCGTTACTGTTTTGTATACTTTTAAAAAGGTAGAAACAGATGCTCAGAAAAACTGGGGTAACATGCTCAAGGTCACCCAGCTGGCAAGAGGCGCAGCTAGAAGTCAGCATGCACTGTGCTCGGATTTTAGAGGCTTCAGCTTTCCATTAAAATAATCGAAAACATTCCCCTTATTTTTCTCAGTTCTTTAGAAGTCAAGACTAAAGGAAGTTAACATTTGGGTTACTCTGCTCTACAACTCTTAAATATAAAACCAAGAGTATGTTTTTACTAGTTTCAGTACTCATATATTCTTGAAGATTTCTTTTTGTCTCCATTATCATTCCAAAACTCTCGTCCATTACTCCCACTCCAATAAAAACTCTGTCTTTTCTAAATGAATGATAAAAAAAAAAAACAAGTAGTTACTATAATCCCTATTCTGGGATTAAATTAAAACATTAATACGTGCAAATCATTTGGATACAGCAGGCATACCACTGGTGCCCTATAAATGCACCAGTTTAGCTGTTAAACTTTTTAGACAGAAAATCTTGGATTAATGAAGAAAACGGTCAAGTTGAAGCTGTGCCAATTTCACACGCTACGCCCTGGGTCCTTGTGTGGTGCAATGCCGTCTGTCCTATCCAACCACCCTAAGGGCAAACACCGAGGAATCCACCACAAGCACTGTCTTAAGAATCTGCCCCAGGTCTCTCCTAGGACAGCTTGAAGGCAGTCTGACAGGGCGCTCTGAGTATGGGGCACACCAGGGGCCACGCCAGCCAGACATTTAAAAATTACCTCATCCTGCATTTTCATGGCAGTCAGATGGGACTTTTCTGCCTCTAGGGTTTTCTCCTTCAACTGCCTCTGCATTTCTGCAAGCTCCCTGCGATTTTTCTCCTTGTACTCATCCAGCTGGTTCTGGAGCTCCAGGGTTGATGTGCGGGAGACCTCGACAATGTCGGCCATCTGGAAGAAGTGACCCAGGTGTGAGCCCACCCCATGATGCTCCATCTGGGGCCGTGGACTGGGCTTGAGGCCACCAAACCCCAAACACATCTCTTTTTTTCTGGCACAGCCTCCCCCAAGACTTTGCAAGGCACCTGGCCACGGGCTGTCTGGATTTAGTCATCCCTAACTTGCAGGCAGCATGGAGCAGTGAATAAGCACAGCCTTCGGAGCTAGATACACACTCCTGGGTCATCTCCTTGCTCTGCCGCTTATCAGCTGTATGAGGAGGGCAGGTAATTAACCTCTCTGGGCCTCTGTAATGTCCTCCTTTGAAATACTGAAATCATAACTTACAGGGTTGTTAACAGAATGAAAACAATATACAGAATTCTAGTTAATTACAAAACAGCAAGTCAAGTGACTGGCACGTAGCAGATGTCGGAAAATGCCAGCCACTCACGTCAGCGCCTAGAATGCGGGGAGCCCAGCAGCTCTGTGGATACTTCAGGGTAGAGATGAGCAGAGGAGCAGCGCCTACTGAGCTTTGAAACTACCTGAAAATGCAGGTAGTGCATCTGTGCACAAATGCAGACGTTCGGATTCAGGTAACATTTGTAAAGTCTGCACTTATATGCCAAGTCTTTTCAGGTAATTATTGAGAGGAACTGGGCCCAGAGTCCAGAGGGTACTGGCATTTTCTAGACCAGTTTCCTTATAGTTGGGATTCTCAACAAGTACAAACAGCTGTGTCAGGGGACTGCCAATCCCTGACACATTCGGGCTTAAACACAACTACAGGCTTCCACAGTTCTCATCAGACCCTTGGAGGAGGCTGAGTGCCTCCCCTGCTCCGGCTCCTTCACCTCCTTCTGCAGCTTCTCAATGGTCTTGTCCAGGTGCCATCGCTCGTTCTCCATCTCGTTCTTCAGTCTCCTTAACTGCTCTTTCTGCTCGGTCTCCTCTTTCAGTTTCTCAGACAACTGCCTCTGCTCCTGGGTGACCCGACTCAGCTTTTTCTGCAGGTGACAGGGAAAGGACAGTGCTGTCATCTACCTACCAGGTCAGCCACAGGAACAGATGACAGAGGGAGTTTCACAGCCACACCACAAAGCAAGTGGTCCTGTTACATCAGTGATAAGGAAAAAGATAAAAATAAAGCCATCACAGGAACACAAGCATGCACCCTGGTGGTTCTGAAATTCAGGGACCTCAATGCAATGTTGACTTAGCCAAAAACATTCACAGGGATGAAGAGGCAGAGAAAGGATGTATTACAGAAATACAGGAAGTGGCCAAGGCTGCTGGGGGGGTGGGGGGGATGGATGATTTAGGATAGGATAGTATCCAAAAACCTGACTTGCTCATACCTGAAAATTGTGGCAAAATTATATATTAGACCAACCTAAACCTACCTGGCAATTTACATCCTGTGATAATACAGCACTGCACCTAATACTCTAGAATTTGTTCTGCTATGCAGATGATTCTTAGAGTTAAAATAGCTAAAATGAATCTGTAAGAAAAGAGAACACTGTCCCACAGGCCGAGAGGCCACTTGTGTAGAGGGAGTTGTGATCAATCAGAACCCACAGTTGAACTCATGCACAGAAGAAACTTGGCAATACACTAACTGGTGAACTGGATGAGCAGAAGGTGTTAAACAGTAGGGAGACTAGTCAGAAAAAGTGCATGTAAGTGGTTATTTAGTACCAAATACTAGTACTTTCTATAAAGTGTAACCATTGGGTACAGTATTTTCTCTGGGTTCCCCTGGAGCTCTCTTCTCACACTGTCACATAGACGGACATCCTTTATGTAAAAAACGCAACTCGAAAACAAAATCCTAAAATATCTTAGGAAGGTTATAGCGGCTTTTTAAATGGCTGAGTATAAAGGCCATTGGCATAAGAATTTAAGAAAAGGCAGAGCTCAGCATGAATGCTGCAGCAGGACCCAAACACAGGCGGGATCATCTAGAAAATGTTGTGTACCAAAGGCTGAATGTGGGTTAGCACAGGTAACCACTGCTTAGTTAGGATTCACTCAGTCTTGTGACCGTGCAGAGGCTGTAGAAGGACAATGGCTTGTATTTGTATGGTGCTTAACAGTTTACAAGCTGCGGTCACACGCAACAACTCAGACATCTTGAAGTCACTCCCAAATCACTTCAGGCGCTCCCGGTTTGCAGAGCACAGGAACAGCTCTGCGGGCCAACCACATGACCCGGGGCCAAAAAGCCACCATGGAGGCCTTGTGGCTCCTTGGCCCCGACTTTCTGCCAGGCTGGCTGCACTCAAAGAATTAGCCGGCACAGCCGGGCTTCTTAAGTTAATTGCTACGGGGAACCAAGGTCAACATAAGCAGTTGGGGAAAGGGAGGTGGTAAAAGGAAGGTGATCAGAAGGTCAGTGTGGGGGCAATTAGCAAGAGTGTGTCCCACCAGTGGTCCAGCTGGGAACACACCAGTGACAGGGACGCCCCTGGGGTTTGTGTTTGTGGTTGATTTTGTAGTGTTGGGGGCAGAAGGGAGCACACAGGGTAAGCAAGGTGGGACTCTGTGTGTGAGAACCTCAGGATCCAACGCGACCCCTGTGCCTACTGCTCCCCAGGCACCTCTTTTACTTCCACACGGATCTCAACCCCGGGGGCTCCAGGCCAGCAGACAAGCGGGCCTCAGCTCCACTCCACCTTCATTTGGTACGTCCATTTCTGCTTCTCCCGTGGTTCAGGCAGGGCACCCTGCAGGCCCTGCTCTCCTTTGGCACTGGACAGACCAGGACTCACCCGCTCTGGGACTGGGCCCCACCCCGCCTCTTCTCCCACTCCCCCACTGCCAATACATACACATATGCCTAGAAGAATAGCTTTGCTAAATTATTTTTAAAATATTTCTTATATGTTCGCTTGCCTTTATTTCAGGGTAGTAATATCTGTAAAGGCAAAGAACAGATTTTCTGTGTGGGTGTGTCACATAGCCCAGATTCACTATTAGGCATATGATAAAAACTCGGCAGCTGAAAATTAATACCTAACCCCAAAAGTGGTCTAAAGACTTCGTATAACAGAATCACCACCAAGAGTGGAGTAGTCTTTACTTAAAACATAGATTCTAGCCCTTTCTGATGGAATCATAATTTTTCTTAGAGGGGAGACCACAGATTTGCATATGAAAATTGCCCAGATAATTCTAATACACTCTGAAGTTTAGAAATGCTGTTTAGAGCAATGATCTGTGTCTTGCCAGTGGGTTTCAGCCCGGGGCAAGTTCACTATGGATTCAATAGACCGAAGAATGACAATGGAACATTCTTGGGGTGAAAAACTTTATACCCAACTTTATTCCCACAGTGGCAGGTCAATCACTAGAATCCCGTCCACTCAGAGCGAGTCTGCATGCAGCAAGCCAGTCTCTGCCTCTGAGCCTCTCTGCCCTGCAGCCGTCTCAGTCTCTGTCCTCAGTGCTGCGACCACTCCCGTCTCTGCTGTCCTGCAGCTGTGAAGCCGTGCCGCCGTGTTGGCCAGAGCCCTGGGCAGAACTCTTTATACGGAGTCAATAACAAGGTATTGCCCACACGTGTGCAGTGAGCTAGCCAACCAGGGCCAGGTGAGAATCCTGGCCACAGGAACCTTCACTTTCTCCACACTCTCTCTCTTCAGTTACTCAAGAAATACATCACTGCTGAGAAAACATGTCCCAGATTCATAAGAAAAGAAGCAAACTTGGCAACTTTGTATTTAGGGTTAGCAGTGAAATGGTCTGAAGCTCGAGTGACTGTGTTTCCAGGCCCAGCAATATAAGCCCACTGACCAATACTGGGACAAAAATGGGTGGGTGGGGGGTGCAGGGAGGGACGAATCAGGTCAGAGGATCTAAAACACAAACTTGGTGGATGTGTAGGGAGTGCCCTTGAGCTTGGGGACCATCAGTGTGGGTGGAGGAACAGGCTTTACCATATGCATGAGTAGGACCCCAGTTAGTCTCTGCTAACAGCGAACGACTGGCAGGTGAGCCCACAGGCTTAAAGGGATTAGAGGCCTGATCAGGAGGAGGCTGGTCCCTGGGGAGCCCCTGCCGCACAACCACCAACTGTAACAGCAGAAGCACTGGGGCCGTTCTCTTCTGTTGTCTCAATGCACCGAAGTCCAGCAGGATGGGAGGAGGTGAAGGCCAACAGAATAAACACCATTATCTCCCCCATGAAGGTAAGAACTACGGCTTCTCCAGGAAAGGTTTCTTCACCTCCCCATCTGCAGAAGCCATTTCCCCAGGGAACCGCAGACGGCTCTGCCCTGAATGCAGCTCAAGGGGATCTGCACAGCAGCACGATCCTAAACCAGGTGGTAGGAGGTCGAGCAAACTAAGAATGGCATGTTTACCACCTTCTGCCACCTTCTGACTGAGTCATAATAAATCCCACCTAAGTTCCCATGATATTCAGCTATTACGTAAAGAAACATTTATCATACATGAAGACGCAACAGATTGCTAAAGGCACAAGGAGTTTGAAATGTAAAATCCTTGTGTGGAAAAAATCAAGTTACTCTTTCCTCTTCCTCTAAGCGCTCAGCTCCCTTCTGGGCCCGGCTTTGGGAAGACAGGCACGCACAAAGAGTCACCAGCCTGAGGAGCTCCATCTGTTTCCCAACGTCACAGAAAATGAACGATTTTAGAGTGCTGGTGGGGTTTTCAAGGCAGATCATTTTCGAAAGCAGATAATTCATATAATGGTGGTGAGACTGTTTGGCCCTTTTAAAATTCCTGCCGGATTGTGTGTTGCTGGGGGTTAGCATGACCACCCACGGCACAGAGCATTCTTACCAACTCAACACAGCTGGGAAAACAGGCCTGAACAAGACAGACATGTCAGGGATAATTTCCAAGGCCAGGATAGAGATCTGGAGGTGGGAGCGGGTGGGGATTACACTCCGATCTTTAGGTCCTGAGGCCCTCATCTGCTCTTTCTGCTGAATTAACTAGGAGCTGCAGAGTCACAGCTGCTGAGTTGCTTCCCTATGTGTGAAACTTGCTGGCTTGACCAGAGAATGAATGATGAAGACAGCCTGTAATAGCGGCACCCAGCCCTTGGTGTTGGGCCTGACATGAAGGTGTAGATTCTTGTCCTGGTTGAGTGCAAATGTTTTCCTCTCTGTCCCCAACTAGCTCCTGGCTTTAAACCCTGCCCTTTGGCAGCTGGGGTTTAGCCATCAGAAGCCTTCAACAGCAGCAGTGAAAGCGCTGTCCACCCAAACTCAGCCAAATAAGTCTGTAACAGAGATCTGAAGAAAGAAAAAAGAAAGAAATCCAAAGTGAAGATGGTCAGACACAGAACTCTGGAAAAAACAAGACTTAACTGTATGCAAAAAACAAGGTCTCTGTCCAAAGCCAGAGAGGAAGTGCTGACCACTGCTTTGGGGGTCACAGCCCTGAGTTATGGCTGTTCTGTCCCCAAGGAGATGAAGCTGTGAACTGAGAGGAAAGCTCCAATTAGGCCTTTACAAATCTGAATCCTGACTGCTTGTCAGCTTTTAAGACTTATCATGGTCCCACCCCCCACCACCAGCAAGCGGGTCCTAGTGGGAAGCTTTAACAACCAACTCTTCAAGACAATTGCTCACAGCACCACCTTTATCTCCTCAGAAACTAACCTGAGGGATGCTTGGTGCTGGTTCTTTAAGACCCTATAGCATGTAGAAGGAAAGACATACCTGGATCACTGTCCAAAGTCAATTTAGAACTTCAGCACAGCCTTTTTTTTTTAAGAATATATTTCAATCTTTCTAACCTTCAAATAGGAAGATCTATTTTTCTAAGATCTACTGATTTTGAATATATATAGCTATCTAGTTTCAAGGAAATGACTTCTTCCTGCTCCTTTTAATAGACTTCTTGAAGGACTGCATTCTATGGCGTATAATTGCCCAGAGGAGAAAGGAAATTGGCTTCTGCCAGAGAGCTGACTCCATGCTGCCTTGGGGTCCAATCCTCCGCACACAAGTCCTATTTTATCTTTGGAAAGCTGTCAAGTTCTTTAATGTCTAGACCAGGATTTCTCCACTTCGGGCACTACTGACATTTAGGGCCAGATAATTCCTTGCTGGGGGCTATCCTGTGCTTGGCAGGATGTTAGCAGCGGCCCTGCCTCCACCCAGTAGCATCTCTCCAGCTGTGACAACCAAAAACGTCTCCAGACACTGCCAGCATCCCCCAGTGAAGAACTGCTGGTCTAGAAGGATAGTCTGAAGTCCAGTGTGATTATTACCATAGAAAGAGCTCCCTGGAAGGAGAGGACAGAGGCGATCTGTGCCTGTCCCTCCAGTTTTGCTCTTCTCAGGCTTCCTCCGTGAGGGATGAAGACAGCAGCCCTCAGTGTGTACCTGAGCATCTTCTAGCTCATCCTCCAGGCTCCTTCTGGCTGACGTGGCTTCTCTTTCTTCCTTTCTTGCACGTACCAGGGCCTCCTCTAATTGCCGAGTTTCTCCCTATAATGAAACATGGGGTCAGTGTGCACTCAGCTGCATGCTGTGCCAGGAAGCTGACTCAGGAGACACTCACAAACACACCAGCCGTGGCTGTGGTCGCGACGCGCCTGTCACGGGCCCCAGATGGCACATTCAGCTGTGCTCTCGATGTGTGGGTCTGTTGGCAGTTCCATACTTGGCCATGTGCAGACATCCCAATCATCCGGGACGACCGAGAATACAAATATCGAGCCTCGTCCCTGAGCCAGAAGCAGCAGGTATTGAACGCACTCAGGCACGGGAAGGTTTGAAAAAGGTTTCCGGGTAATGGATGGCCATTTCTGGAACCTGTGTTAGACTACATCTCCCTTACATTTCTTTTGTCTCTCTTTTACAATCAGCATTTCTGCCATCAGTACATGTCTCTTGCTAATAGCCTTCCACTTCTAGAGATCTGGCAAAGTAGATAATTGGTTTGTTAAAACTTGTGTGTGACTTCAAAACCTATCAACTATGTGTGAAAAAAGAATGAATCGTCGTGAGTGAGAGGACTCCAGACCGTGGTGCTCAGATAGCCTCTCAGGGTGTTTGGAGGTTTTGCTCAGCACCAAAGGCCGAGTGCATCTGCTGTCCGGGCGAGGGGTTCATGGGCCAGCACTCGTGCTTCCCTCCTGACCTCTTCAGCGCTGCTCCCAGACCTCTCTGGGAACGCACCTCCCGCTCACACCACCAGTTGAGGAACACAAAGTGGCTTGCAGGGGAAAGAGTACTAGGGCCTTGACCTTTCCTACTATATTGTGATAATAAATCCCTTCCCACCTCTGAAACCACTCACACAGGAAAAAAGAACAATCAGAAGCTGCCGAGCCTGGGCCGGGGGCCCAGCGAGCCTCACCTCATACTTCTTGAGAGTTTCCTTCACTCTGGTCTCACGTCCTTGCATGTCAGCGACCTGCCTCTGAAGCCGAGCAGTACTCTGCTCCAGCTCGCCAATGCTTCCCCGCAGCTTCTCGTTCTCCTCCTGCAAAGCCTTCGCACGCATTGCAGCCCCCACCTGGCTTTGCTCTGAGGTGCTGCTTCGACTGGCCAGAACCTCCACATTCTGTTAAGAACATGCACGGGTGAACATGGAAACCAGAGTAAGGGGGCAATCCCCAGCTTCAAGGAGGCTGACGTTTATTAAAAACCCACTGCGTGCCAGGCCCTGTGCTAAGCCGGGGATGGTCACACTGCAGCCTGCAGGCCGAGTCCAGCCCCGCACCTGCTATGAAAAACAAAGTGTTACTGGAACACTGCTGCTAGGCAGGAAAATAGATATGAGCAGGGTGGAAAGAGAAAAAGGCCAGAAAGTCCACTAAAAAGACCCAAAATTAATCACTTAAAGCTCAAAAAGCCAGGAGCAACTTGGCCTGGAATGTTTGAATATTCCCCAGATAAAGGAGGGCACCTCAGTATAGCCCATGTCTCTATTGTGTTAAACACGCAGGCCCAGCCATAAACAACACAGTAAAAGGCAGGAAGGATTCCATCTTAAAGACAGTATTTTAATACCCAGGAAGTTAAAAATGTAAGATTCTTAACTCCCTCTTTAGCAAACAGACAATAACTCGGCCCACTCAGGCGCACAGTCTGATCTGCTCCCAGACCAAGATGCTGGTGTCCCAGGGAGAAATCAGAGCAGGAAGTTCCTTGTGTTAAGTTAATTTTCCTTGTGTTAAATTAATTCTAAGTATTCAAAGACCACTTTGAATAACAAGTCTGCACTCCCAGCCCCTAGTCACATTCCTGAAGAATCCTTAAAAGGGGGAACTCCCAACCCTTTGGGGCACTCCTCTCTCTGAGGTCGCCCGCACTTTCTAAGTGCACAACCTTTTAATTTTAAACTCTCTCTTTTCAGCCTTTCGGGGGCACTACTCTCTCTGAGGTCACACACACTTTCTAAGCGTGTAACGTTTTAATCTTAAACTTACTCTGTCCAAACCTTTCAGGGCACCTCTCCTTGCTGAGGTGGCCTGTACTTTTTCTCTTTAAGTAACCTTAAATAAAACTTTTACTCTGCTTTACTATTGTGTCTCTGCCCTTCAATTCTTTGTTGCGGCAGGGACGAGGACCGAGGAAAATACACAACACTCCCCGACACTGCCACCCCCATTCATGTCTATGGCCACTTTCATGCTACAACAGGAAGGGTTGTGGCCGAGATCAGAGGCTTATGGTGTCACCAAATGTTTACTATCTGGTTCTTTACAGAAAAAGTTTGTCAGTACTTGCCTGTGTTATGTCCTTGACAAAGGATTTCAATCTTCTAACAACTCTGGGAGGTGGGTACTATTCTTATCACCATTTTAAAGACAAAGAAACTGAGACTGGGCTAGATGAAGGAATGTCCAAGTTCACTGAGGAGGAAATGCATTTACACAGACTGAATTCAGAGCCTGTTCTTGGAACCACTGCCTTCCGGTGAGTTCACGTCTCTGACCCCTCACCACGTGCAGGGCCTCTTAAAGTTCTTGATGAAGGGCAATTTCTATGAATAGATTTTTTAAATGTCCAATACAAAACAAATTAAAATTTGCTTCAATTATGCTACAGTTCAGACTGTAAGCTCGAGGCACTGTCACCTGTAAATAAGCTCGGGCGGCACACAGTCTATAACAAAAAGGAATGGCAACAATTACAGGATGGGGATTGTTAATTGCAGGTGTCACATGGAACTCTTTTTGGGTCAGCACTTGAAGTGATGATAAGCGGCCCTGTCCAGAATGCCACCTCTCCCCGCAGAGCTCTCCTCTCCTTCCACTTCACTACTACAAAGATGCCAATATCTGCAAATCCAGTGCTCATGAAACAGTGCTGCAAATGCAAGAAATCTAAGACTCAGGGAGGGCAAGATGCGGCTTCAAAGGCTACGTCAACAGGCCACCTGGGAGTGCTATCTGCCAGAACTGTTTGCTTGCTTGCAAAGCCTTTCAGAAAGATCTTTAATCTTTTAACGGTAAGCTGTATTATCCTGAATTTAGCCACTTACAGAGTTTCAGAAACCAGAGCATCTTTTCACATCCCAAGTGTTTAATTCTATACATCTGGGAAAACCTGCCCCAGCCAAGCCACTGAGTCAGAACAAGGTTAGCTGGCACTGCTAGGAGATGACTAAGGTGCCCAGCAGCAGGGATTTCTCAGGATGACTTGGACACCATCTCCCACTGAAACGGGCATGATGAGCAAGGAGATGCCAAGTATGGTTGAAAGCCTGGGGAGGGATCTAAAGAATCCAATAACTGCTCAGACCAGGGAAAGAAAGAGAAATGTCTAGATTACCCATTCCTGCCCTAATTTCCCCATTATAGGAAGACACTACAAAGCCGCACTTACCAAGACAGCATGGGAGTGGCATAAGGATACACATGCAGTTCAGTGCAATAGAACTGGGAGTCCAAAAATAAACCCAACATTTCCAGTCAATTGGTTTTTCAACAAGGGTGCCAAGACAATTCAATGGGGACAGAATGGCGCTGAGACAACTGCATATCCACAGGGGAAAGAATGAAACTGGACCCCTTCCTTACATCACACACAAAAATTAACTCGAAATGGGTCAGAGACATAAATGTAAGGTCTAAAACTATAAAACTCTTAGAAGAAAACACAGGAGTAAGTATTTGTGACTTTGGTTAGGCAAAGTCTTCTTTGATACAATACCAAAAGCACAAGTGACAGAAGATAAATTGATTTCATCAAAATTAAAAACTTTTGTGGTTCAAATGATATCAAGAAAGTGAAAAAATAACCAACAGAGTGAGAGAAACTATTCACCAATCATTTATCTGATAAAGGACCCCTATCCAGAATATGCAGTTGGCTCTTGAACGACCCAGGGGCTAGGGGCACCAGGCCCTCACACAGGGGAAATCCACCTGTAACTTCGGACCCCCCAGAACTTAACTACTATTAGCCTGCTGTTGGCCAGAAATCTTACTGGTAACATAAACAGTAGATTAATACATCTATTAACACATATACTATATTCTTAAAATAAAGCTAAAGAAAATGTTTTTTCAAATTGTCACAAATCTCTAAAACTTTTTCCAATATATTTACTGAAAAAAATCCATATATACAAATGGACCTGTGAAGTTCAAACCCATGTTGCTCAAGGGTCAACAGTATAAAGAATTCTTCAACTGTGTAATAAAACGATAAATGACCAGTTTAAAAATATAAAGGATCTGAGTAGACATCTTTCCAGTGGAGGTATACAAAAGTCCAATAAGCACATGAAAAGATGCCTAACATCATTAGTTTTTAGGAAAATCAAATCAAAACCATAATAAGGTACCACTTCACACCCCATAGGATGGCTATAATCAAAAAGACAGATGACAAGTGCTGGGGAGGACGTAGAGAAACTGGAACCCTCATACACAGCTAGTGGGAATGCAAAATGATGCAGCCACACTTTGGAAAACTGGCAGTTCCTCAAAATGTAAGCAGAATTACCACAGGACCAGGCAGTGCCATGCCTGGTATATACCTAGGAGAAATCAAAACATATGGCCATACAAAACTTGCACAAAAGCTTCACGACGGCATTATTTGTGATAGCAGAAAAGTGGGAACAACCTAAGTGCCCACTGATTGGTGACTAGGTAAACAAAATGTGGTATATCCACACAAAGGAATGTTATTTGGCCCTAAAAGAGAATGACGTACTATACATGCTACAACATGGATGAAGCTGGATAACATTATGCTAACAAAAGAAGCCATTCACAAAAGGCTACAAATTGACATTTATATGAAATGTCCAGAATAGGCAAACCTAGAGAGACAGAAAGTAGATAGTGGTTGCCTGGGGCTGGGTGGGGACAGCTAAAGGGCAGAGGGTCATTTGGGGGTGATGAAAGGGTTTTTAAATTGACTACAGTGATGATTGTACGAGTCTGTGAAATGCTAACAACGACTGGATTGTGCACTTTGAATGATTAAATTGTAGGTTACATGAATTATATCTTAATACAGCTCAACAAAAAAAGAGCAAAAAAAGACAAAGGCAACATGGAGGTGGAGGCAGGATGGAGGGAGAGGTGAGGAAAGGAAGCATTTGCCCTGAGGTCTGAGTTGCCAAGGCACTAGCCAGAGGAGGAGGTGCCTAGAGGAATCTGCCTAATCTTTTGAGGAAGCACAGAACATGCGCAGGTGCCAGGGCTCTTCCGCTCCCCCGCGATCTCCAGGGGACAAGGGCACCAAGAACCAGCTCTGATCTAACCTGGACTTGGGCTTATCTGGCACCCCAACATGCCAGATACGGGAACTTACACTGCACTGCAACATTTAAGACCTGGTATCTTCTCTGTCTGAAAGTTGTGGGGTACACTCTGAGTTCTGAGGGATCGCCTGCTGGAGGACTGGCCAGGCGAGCGTGTCACTCAGCTTATGGCCAGCAAGGTTCTGCTCCAGTCCCAGCTCCCAGTTCCTCGGGCTGAGTATGTGACTCAGAGGCAGTCTGGATGCACTGAGATACTTAGCCCTGTTTTGACTATTTCTAAAGCAATAGCATGTTTTTCTCCATGTCTTTAGAGCACAGTAGACCACATTATGTTAACAATAAAGTGAACTGAAGCCTCTGTTGGCAAACCTTTCCAGAACCCCGGTCCCTGCCCACACATACACACTCAGTCCACTATTTCATATAAAGCCCATGGGACAAAACTTCTTTTTCCTGAAATCATTACTAATTCACCTACAGCAGTCCTAGATAATCTGAGAAATGAAAATCATATCCCTTTGTTCAAGGCAAGTCCTATATGCAAAGTCTCTGTGACGTCCCAGCAAAGAAAAGAAAATCGGGCTATAGGAGTTCCAAAAGTGTTTCCAACTCTGAATTTTGATCTACGCATCATCTTTTCCAAATGCTTAAGTTGGTACTTCGTGAATGTGACAAAAGCAGCAGAACTCTACTGGGACCGGAGCTGTTACAGATGCACTCGGAAAGGTCACTGGGGACAAATGCTGCTGACCTCACTTCAGTTGCTGGCACTGTGTTTCTGTGATTCTTTGATCTTAAGTCTTGTACGTCGTAACAAGATTAGAGGGGATGTTCCATCATAAATAAAACCAAAGAGCACACAGCTTCTAATGACTCATTTAGCTATATCGTACCACCTATGGGATATCTATTTTTCAAAGGGTTACACTGATTTGCTTTTTAATATTTTAATTATTATTCATTCATATAAGCAGTCATAAATAGTTAACAAAAATTAATTCCAATTCCTCTGCCACTCCAGAAGGATGGAAGCACCTCAGTAGGTCATCCCCACAAAGGCAAAAGTAGCGGATGTGCTGTGTTCTGTTGTTTTTCAAGATTGGACCATCCTTTACAACTGCACTGAGATCATTTCTTCACCCATCACCAGCCAAGGTCAAAAGACTAGAAAACACAGTGTGTGGGGAGTGTAAGGAAACAGTTCTCTCATCCACTGCTGGTGGGGCTAGAAACTGCTATGAGCTCCTGCAGGGCAGTTTGATAGCATCCATCCAGAGTACAGTGCACACCCGTTCTGACCCAGCAACTTCTCCTCTAGCACATATCCTACATGTGTGCAAAATGGCATCTAAACAAGATTATTAATTGCAGCACTCTAAAAGAAAAAGATAAACTAAATGCTAATTATTTGGGCACTTGTTAAATAAGTTACATCACTTCAATAAATCCTGTGCAGTTGGGGAGAGAAAAAGGAATGAGAGAGCGAGGAAAATGCCAGGAACAGAACTGCACAGACGGCATGCTTCTGTTTGCATAAAAATAAGGCAGCGGGGCATAAATGTGTATGTACTTGCTACATAAGAAACTGCTAACACTGACTGGCTGTGAGGAAGGGAATGGGAGAGATGAAAAGAAGCAGAGGGAAGTATCTCTTATAATTTGAATTTTGAACTATGGAAATTCAAGAGAGATTTAAATGTTTTTAAGAAACATACATTTTCTTTGAAAAGATCGACTATCAATGGCCCCAGACATTTGGAGGACAACCACGTCCCCAGGCCAGTTCTCACCTCCTCCAGCCTCTGGAAACCCTTCCCTGGCACATTTGCAGATACTTCTGGGCCACGAGAGATAGCAGAGCAGAGCCAGGGAGCAGCTGTACAAACAGAGCACAGCGCCTACTCTCCCACACTGCTTTACATAGTTAAGAAATTCCTTTTCACCACATATAACTGGGAGAATGGAAAAGGCCCAGATGACCCAGGATTTGCACTTACATGAGTGCTTCTCCAGATTTTTCCATCCGGGCAACCTGAAGCCAAGTCCAGTGTGGATATGAGACATCAAGGGAGAAGAACTGCTTTCAAGGCTTGGGTTTTTCCACCAAAAACATATGTACATTTTGCATTTGACACCATAACATTTTTCATTCTACTCTTCACCTCTTTATATATTGAGGTACTGTGTCCTTGGTGTTCCGGGAAGATGTGCTACCACTACCCTCCAGCTTTGCCAAGCACTCTCCGCCCCACGCACCCAGCGCATATATCTCAGCCTGCGTAACACACACATACATCATCTCCAGAATGGAATCCTCAGCTTCAACTCTAAAAATGCTTAACATTGGAGGGAAGCAGCAGAGAGCTCTGCTGTCAGTTGGCTGGATCAGACTCAAATCCAGCTGTGCCTCTTCTGGAGCCTTTCACTGGGCCTGGCCTCGCAAAGCCACAGCTTCCTGATTTGTAAAGGAGGGATGAAGTTACCTACCTCATATACCATCTAGTTAAATGAGGTGGCAGCTCTTGTTACTATTACCAGGCCAACAAAACCCACATGTGTTTCCCAAAAGGGCAGGACTCTGCACAGCTTACCTACTCTGGCGCTAAATCCTCAAACTTGGTTTCAGGCTACGACCAACACCTTTTTACCAGCTAAATATCAAGCCTAGATTTCTCAAAAAGAGAAAGCTGAGATCTTCTAAATCTTTCCAGGGCAACTGCACAAATTAGATGATTATTTTCTCTTTTTTTCAAGGGCAAGTCAGTTTTCTTGGTTGGCTAATTCATTAAAAATTTAGCCCCATTTCCTAGTTGAGAATGGTAAACTGATGGCAACTAAGAAAATTCTTCTAAAACAGACAAACAGCATGTTTCAACATGCTGAATTGCTGAATTTCCACTACTTCTGAAACAGCTGACTTTTAACCATATGCTCCGATTGCTGATTGAAAGGGGTGAGAGGCATTAGGAAGAGACAGTGGGAAAAAGCAACTCCCAGTCTTTGCCAGATACTGCTTTCACTGCGAAAAATCATTTGCTTACAAGCTGGCACATTTTTGTGAGTTAACGCCCACATTTAGCAATATCCACACTGTTCTCTGGGGCTAGGAGAAACTTTCAGCCATAACAAGCACAACATCCCAAATAGAGCCACATTTGAGTGTTTTCCTGACCCAAAGGCACTGGTGCATGTTCCCTGCAGGAGCAAAGACCTGACACCTCAGACAGAGTGCAGAACAAGGAACCATGTAGGCCGAGGCCCTCCTGGCCTGTCCTAGGGCAACTCCAACACAGATATATCAGGTTTTACTAATTAACAAGGCCTCTTCCACAGCCAGCTTTTCTTTCTTTTCTGAATCCCTTTTCTGCTGAATAAACGAAAACAGCTGAGGCGTGGAGGCCAGGAGTCCAGGGGCTGGAATGTTGGTTTGCCGGTTCAGGTCACTGGCCGCCCCCACACTCCAGGGTGTGGAGGCTGCAGGATCTCAGCTGGTAGGCACCCAAAGTGGCCCCGTAGGTCAGGTCACCGCTTGCAAGATTACCACCTTTTCATCGTCACGGCCATGGACTCCACTTTCATTTCCACAATGAGGACCTAGGTCACAAATAATGAGTCCCTTTCTTACTTGGAATGTGCAGAGAACCAGGTAACCTGTGTCTCCTGCTTCCCCTTCATCTGAGCAACTGTCTTGCCACTGAGTTTCTGCCCCAGGCAAGTTCACTATGGATTCAATGTGACCCAAGAAATGACAGTAGAACATTCTTGGGGTGAAAGGGTTATTATACCCAACTTCATTTCCACGGTGGCAGGTCAATCACTAGAATCCCATGCAGCAAGCTGGTCTCTGCCTCTGGGCCTCTCTGCCCCGACAACCGTCCCAGTCTCTGTCCTCAGCCCTGCCACCACTCCAGCCTCTGCTCTGCTCTCCTGCAGCCTTGCAGCCGTGCCACCGTGTCGCCCAGAGCACTGGGCAGAGGTCTTTATATAGACTCAATGACGACATATTGCCCACACATGTGTAGTGAGCTAGCCAACCAGGGCCAGGAGAGAATCCTGGCCATAGAACCCTTCACTTTATCCACACTACACCCTTTCAGGATTCTCGCCTCTCAATCTATATGCCCTCAATCTTCTGCAGTGGTCCCTGTGTGAGAAAGCTGGAACATTGTAACCAAATTCCTTAACATAATGATAACTGAGGCTATGACAATATACAAATAACAAAAATTATGACAAATTATAATAACCCTCAAGCCTGAGGAGATCCATTGCCACCAACTGGTCATCCTGGCTGTATTCAAACTAGTTCTACTCAAATGAATTAACCAAAAGAACCATGGGTGGTCCTTATAATACGCACCTTCTCCAGCCACTCCAGCAAAAAGTCTTGCAGACACACAGGCCAATCTTGTTGCTTTATCTCTGCCTTCTGCTTCGTCTTCCGCAGCTGGAATTGCTTCTCCAGTCTCAGTTGTTGCCACAGCTCTTCATCCAATTTCCCTCTGTCTACTCCTGCCCTTTCAAACCAACCCACATCTGGGTCCTTGCAACCCTCACAGGGCCCTTTAAATCCCTCCTTTGAGAAGCAGACCGTATTTCCTTTTGTACTTGAGCCTGGGGATAGAAGCAGAGCAGGGAGTGCTCCACAGCCTGAGGAGGGGGCTGCACCTCTCCTGAAAGAACCCGCGGTTGCCGAGTCCTTCTGGCTTTCCACCAGCCCTCAACCAGATGGGGTCTCAACCGAGGAGGAGCTGATGCCTCCGGCACCGGCAGGGGAACCACCCCCACCTGTCTGTCAAACCTCTGCTCCTCCATTCCTGGGGCTGATGGCTCCACTGCCTCCATCACCTGCCCCATGGCACCTGGCAGCCTGCACTCCCATACTGCTGCTTCTCGGGCCGCCGCTCCTGCTCGTGCTGCTTCCTCCCGGGCCACCATGACATCCTTTACCATGTCCACAGCACTTCACAGTGATGCCATTTCAATCAGCAACAAATTTTCTTTCTCTTGGGGTGGACCCCAGTCCTCCACTCCTTCACAGAACCACATGTCCACAGGGGGACACTCAAATGTCTCCCAATCCATAGGTGTAGCCTGCTGAAACACTCCTCCCATGAGGGCAGCCTTTTCTTTACTTTGGTCAACAATGAATCCTGCTGACTATGCCAGTTGTCTTGCCCAATGGGTTTCTGCCCTGGGCAAGTTCACTTGGGATTCAATGTGACCAAAGAAATGAAAATAGAACATTCTTGGGGTGAAAGGGTTATACCCAACTTTATTTCCACGGTGGCAGGTCAATCACTAGAATGCCATCCACTCAGAGTCTGCATGCAGCAAGCTGGTCTCTGTCTCCAGACCTCTCTCCCTGTGCAGCCATCTCAGTCTCTGTCCTCACTGCCACCACGCCAGCCTCCGCTCTGCTCTCCTGCAGCCTTGCAGCCGTGCCACCGTGTTGCCCAGAGCACTGGGGGGAGCTCTTTATATAGAGTCAATAGCAACGTATTGGCCACACGTGTAGTGAGCTAATCAACCAGGACCAGGAGAGAATCCTGGCCATAGGAACCTTCACTTTATCCACAGCAACAGAGTGGATAAAACGAGAGTTCCTGTGGCCAAGATTCTCACCTGGCCCTGGTTGATTAGCTCACTGCACACCTGTGGGCAATGCATGGCTGTTGACTCTATATAAAGAGCTCCGCCCAGTGCTCTGCGCATGAGACACGGTGGTATGGCTGTAAGCCTGCAGGAGAGCAGAGCAGAGGCTGGTGTGGCAGTGCCGAGGCCAGTGGCCCAGAGGACGGCTGTGCGGGATGACTGTGCAAACAGAGGAGCCCAGAGGCAGACACCAGCTTGCTGCGTGCAGACTCGCTCTGAGTGAACGGGATTTTAGTGACTGACCTGCCACCTGGAAATAAAGTTGGGTATAACCCTTTCACCCCAAGAATGTTTTGCTGTCAATTTCTTTGGTCACATTGAATCCATAGCGAACTTGCGTGGGGTTGAAACCCACTGGCAAGACAACTGGCAAAAGTCGGCAGGTTTCATTGTTGACCAAGGAAAAAGACAAGCTGCCCTTATGGGAGGGGTGCTTCAGCGGGCTGCCCCTGTGAATGGGGAGACAGTGGATCGTCCCCCAATGGGTATGTGGTCTGAGGCGGCTTGCCTCCTAGAGGACTGGGCCCCACCCCAGGACTGGAGGCAAGTGGAGGTGACACCTTAGGCTGTATGGGTGGCCCTTGGTATAGTAAGTAGATCCTTTGAGAAGCAGAGTGCCCATGAGGCAGCGGGGACTATGGGTTGGCTGCTTTTCACAGTATTAAAAAAGTCTACAGAAGAGACCCAAGAAATGGCAGCACGAGAATGAGAGCTGCAAACTTCTGTGGATTCCCTGAGGAAGATGTCATTGATGCAAGAGGAGGCAGCACGAGAGTGCCAGGAGCAAGGTGCCATTGGAGATGAGACGGCAGCGCTGCCAGGTGTTCTGAAGGAGGAAGAGGCCATCAAGGAAAAAGATGAACTCCTGAGAGAAGCACAGGAGGAGGTGGCACGAGAACGTCAGCTGCAAAGCATTGAGCTGAAGGTAAGAGACCTTCTGAAGACTGAGGGAGCATTGCTGCAAGGCACTGTAACAGAGGAGGCACTTGGGGGAGTGGAGAGAAAGGTGCCATCAGCCCCAGAAATGGAGGAGCTGGGGAAGGATGAAGGGGTGATGCCGGAGGCACTGGCCCCTCCTGTATTGAAAGCATGCCCAGTGGTTGTAAAGAAAATAAAGACACAGCAGATGAAGGTTCCCCAAGGAGAGGAGCAGCGCCCTCCCCAGGTCGTGGAGCACTCTATGGTCCGCCCCTATGCTCAGGCTGAGCCGGTGGCTGTGGGACTTAGGGGTGGATGGAACTGTTCTGTCGGGATCAGGGATGGGAAAGCTGTCTTCCCTGACAGTGCAGCCCACCTTGAGGCAGTGAGTACAAAATGTGAGGTGACACATACAGTAGCTGAAGCAACGAGAACCCGGAAAGAAATAAGACCTGTTACTCACAGGAGGAATTTGAGGGGCCCTGGAAGGGTTACGAGGACCCAGATGTGGGTTGATTTGATACAGGCAGGAGTAGATGGAAGGAAATTAGACAGGAAGCCAAATAGGATCTTACCAGAGCTATGGCAACACTGAAACCAGAGCAGCAGTTCCAGCCATTAAGACCAAAGAGGCAGAGGTCAGAGACAGAGCCACGAGTCCTGCCTGTGTGTCTGCACGACTTTTTGCTGGAGAGGCTGGAGAATAATGTTTGAGCTTCCTTGCACAGGGACCATTGCAGAGGACTAAGGGCACACAGATTGAGAGGAGAGAATCCTGGAGGGGTGGAGTGTGGACAGAATGAGAGTTCCCGTGGTCAGGATTCTCACCTGGCCCTGGCTGACCAGCTCACTGCACACCTGTGGGCAATACATGGCTGTTGACTCTATATAAAGAGCTCCGCCCAGTGCTCTGGGCGCGACACGGTGGTATGGCTGCAAGGCTGCAGGAGGGCAGAGGCTGGAGTGGTGGCAGCGCCGAGGACAGAGGCCCGGAGGACGGCTGTGCAGGACGACTGTGCAGAGAGGCCCAGAGGACAGCTGTGCGGGACGGCTGTGCAGAGAGGCCCGGAGGACGGCTGTGCGGGACGGCTGTGCAGAGAGGCCCGGAGGACGGCTGTGCAGAGAGGCCCGGAGGACGGCTGTGCGGGACGGCTGTGCAGAGAGGCCCGGAGGACGGCTGTGCGGGACGGCTGTGCAGAGAGGCCCGGAGGACGGCTGTGCAGGATGACTGTGCAGAGAGGCCCGGAGGACGGCTGTGCGGGACGGCTGTGCAGAGAGGCCCGGAGGACGGCTGTGCAGGATGACTGTGCAGAGAGGCC
>JAVSCE010004202.1:0-93283 GCA_032199065.1 Smutsia gigantea | reverse complement strand
TATCCATTCTGTTTCTCTGTGTCTTTTGATTGGTGCATTCAGTCCATTTACATTTAGGGTGATTATTGATAGGTATGTACTTATTGCCATTGCTGGCTTTAGATTCGTGGTTACCAAGGGTTCAAGGGTTGCTGCTTTACTATCTAACAATCTAACTTAACTTTCTTGTTATTGTAAACACAGTCTGATGTTTCTTTCTTTCTCTCCCTTCTTATTCCTCCTCCTCCATTCTTTCTATAATAGGTGCTTTATTCTTTGCCTTTAGTTAGTATTTGGATGGTCTGCTTTCTTTGCTATGATTTTATTTTCTCTGGTGACATCTTTTTAGCCTTAGGTGTGCTTCCATCTAGAGCAGTCCATTTAAGATATCCTGTAGTGGTGGTTTATGAGAGGCAAACTCTCTCAACTTTCGTTTATCTGGAAATTGTTTAACCCCTCCATCATATTTAAATGATAATCGTACTGGATACAATATTCTTGGTTTGAGGCCCTTCTGTTTCGTAACGTTAAATATATCATGCCATTCTCTTCTGGCCTGTAAGGTTTCTGTTGAGAAGTCTGATGATAGTCTGATGGGTTTTCCCTTGTAGGTGATCTTTTTTCTCTCTCTAGCTGCCTTTAATACCCTGTCTTTATCTTTGATCTTTGCCATCTTAATTATTATGTGTCTTTGTGTTGTTCCTCTCCTTTAAACCAGGTTGAGATCTATGAGCTTCGGTGGACTGTGAGACTACTTCCTTCCCCAGCAAGGGAAAGTTTTCAGCAATTATTTCTTCAAAGACACTTTCTATCCCTTTTTTTTTTTTTTCTTCCTCTGGTACTCCTATAATGCTAATATTGTTCCATTTGGATTGGTCACACAGTTCTCTTAATATTCTTTCATTCCTAGAGATCCTTTTATCTCTCTCTGCCTCAGCTTCTCTGTATTCCTGTTCTCTGATTTCTATTCCATTAACAGTCTCTCGCATCTCATCCATTCTGCTGTTAAGCCCGTCGATCGCTTGTCTGATTTCTGTATTGTCTTTCCTCAGTTCCCTCACTTCCTCCCTCAGCTCTTGCACATTTCTCTGTAGGTCCATCAGCATGGTTATGACTTTTATTCTAAATTCTTTTTCAGGGAGGCTGTGCATTTCCATCCCTTCAGACTCCCTCTGGGGTTGTCTGGTTGATTTTGGTCTGAACCATATTCCTCTGTCTTTTCATGGCTGTATAATTTGGTCACTGATAGTTGCCACGTATGTCAGCTGGGCTCTTTAAGACTTTTTAAAAGAGAAGAAGAAAAAAAAGAGAAAAAAAGAAAAAAAGAAAAAAAAGAAAGAAAGAAGAAAAGAAAAAAAGAAAGAAAAGAAAAAACAAAAACAAAACAAAACAAAAAAAACACAAAAAAAATGCCCACCGGACGTAGATTCTGTGGGAATGCTCTAGGTGGCGCTATTGCCCCACTATTCCACAGCTGTGACTGTGCCGCTCCGCAGGGCCCTTTATTGCTCTGGCAGGGGTGGGAACGAATAGGAGGCTGTTGATCTCAGTGAGAAGTGTTAAGTATGGCTACGCTTCCTCAGTCGCCAGCTAAGGCGTCTGAAACTCCCCAGGACTCCCAGCCTGCTGGGCTGAGTGTGCTGGGGCGATCCGGCTCCTCCGCTGGGCTCCTGTCTCTTTAAGACCGCTGAAGAAAGCGCGCGCTTTTTTTTTTCCTTCCTGGGAGCCGGCTGCAAGCACCCTGGCGCGTTCCCCGCTCAGATCCTGCCCCTCTGTCTCTCCAATCTCCGCTGCACTGCGCAATGTGGGTCAGTGCTCCCCGCGCAGATCCCCGGGGCTGGCTACTTCGCGGGGTGCACTTCCACTCCCTCCCGGCTCTGAATCCTCTCCTCCTGCCGGTGCGCTGGGGTGGGGGAGGGCTCGGGTCCCGCCGGGTCGCGGCTCCGTATCTTACCCGCCTCTTGGGGTGCCGAGTCCTCTCGGGTGTAGCTGCACGCTGTGCGCTTTCCTGTGTATTCTCGTCTCTCTTTTAGGAATAGATGTATTTTCTGTGTTTTCGTAGATAAATATAGTGTTGGGAGGAGATTTCTGCCGCCCTGTTCACACCGCCATCTTCCCGGAAGTCTAGTACTACTTATTTCAAAATGTTTATCTATTCTATTTGTTTTTCCAAAAAAGTATTTGTAAATCATGTATACAATGAGACTTGTATTGATATATAAAGAATTCTTACCACTCGATAAGAAGACAGATAACCCAGCTAACAGATGGGAAAATGATTTGAATAGACAGCTCACAAAAGCGTATATACTAATGGCCAATAGACACATAAAAAGATGCTCAACATCCTAACAGACCAATTACCAGTCACAAAATTGAACTGATAATCAAAAACTCCCCCCAAAACAAAGTCCAGGACCAAATAGCATCACAACTGAATTCTACCAAATGTTTAAGAGAGCTAATACCTAACCTTCTTAAAGTATTCCAAAAAGTAGAGGAGGAGGGAATACTTCCAAACTCATTCTATGAGGCCAGCATCACTCTAATACCAAAACCAGACAAAGACACCACAAGAAAAGAAAATTAAAGACCAATATCCCTGATGAACATACATTCAACAATCGTCAACAAAATATTAGCAAACCAAATTCAAAAATAGATCAAAAAGATTGTCCATCAGGGCCAAGTGGGGTTTATTCCTGAGATGCAAGGATGGTTTAATATTTGTAAATCAATCAACATCATACACCATATCAACAAAAACAAGGGAAAGAACCACATGATCATGTCAATAGATGCTGAAAAAGCATTTGACAAAATTCTACATCCATTCATGATAAAAGCTCAATAAAATGGGTACAGAGGGCAAGTACCTCAACATAATAAAGTCCATATATGAGAAACCCACAGCCAACATCATACTTAACAGCAAAAAGCTCAAAGCTTTTCCTCTAAGATGGGGAACAAGACAAGGATGCCCACTCTCACCACTTTTATTCAACATTGTACTGGAGGTCCTAGCCACAGCAGTCAGATGACACAAAGAGATGAGGCATCCAAACTGGTAAGGAAGAAGTTAAACTGTCACTGTTTAGACAACATGATATTATACATAGAAAACCCTAAAGACTCCACTGAACAACTATTAGAACTAATAACCAGATTCAGTAAAGTTGCAGGATACAAAACTAATACACAGGAATCTATTGCATTCCTACACAGTAACAACGAACTAGCAGAAAGAGAAATCAGGAAAACAACTCCATTTACAACTGCATCAAAAAGAATTAAATGCCTAGAAATAAACCTAACCAAGGAGGTGAAAGACTCGTACTCTGAAAACTGTAAGACACTCATGAGAGAAATTAAAGAAGGCACCAATAAGTAGAAATCTATTCCATACTCATGGATAGGAAGAATTAATATGGTCAAAATGGCCATCCTGCCCAAAGCAATTTACAGATTCAATGCAATCCCTATGAAAATACCAACAGCATTCTTCAACAAACTAGAACAAATCGTTCTAAAATTCATATGGAACCACAAAAGACCCCGAATAGCCAAAGAAATCCTGAGAAAGAACAACAAAGCTGGGCAGATTATGCTCCCCAACTTCAAGCTCTACTACAAAGCCAATGTAATCAATACAGTTTAGTACTGGCACAAGAATAGACTCATAGATCAATGGAATGGAATAGAGAGCCCAGATATAAACCCATGCATAGATGGTCAATTAATATACAATAAAGGAGCTATGGATATACAATGGAGAAAAGACAGCCTCTTCAACAACTGGTGCTGGCAAAACTGGACAGCTACATGAAACTGGATTACTGTCTAACTCCATACACAAAAGTAAACTTGAACTGGATTACAGACCTACCTACATGTAAGACATGAAACCATAAAACTCCTAGAAGAAAACAGGCAAAAATATCTTGAATATAAGTATGAGAATTTTTCTTCATGGATACATTTCCTCAGGCAAGGGAAACAAAAGGAAAAATGAACAAATGGGACTACATCAAACTAAAAAGCTTTTGTACAGCAAAGTACACCATCTGCAGAACAAAAGGCATCCTACAGTATGGGAGGATATATTCATAAATGACTCATCTGATAAGGGGTTAACATCCAAAATATATGAAAAGCTCATATGCCTCAACACCAAAAAAAACAAAAACAACCTGATTAAAAAGTGGGTGGAATGCTGATGGACAGTGACTGTAATGGGGTTGGTGGGCAGGACCTGATGAAGGGGGTAGTTTAATAACCATAATATTGCACATGTAATTGTAGATTAATGATACCAAAATAAATTATATAAAAAAAAAGTGGGTGGAAAACCTGAACCTACATTTCTCCAAAGAATAAATACAGATGGCCAACAGGCACATGGAAAGATGCCCCACCTTGCTAATCATCAAGGAAATGCAAATCAAAACCACAATGAGGTATCAGCTCACACCAGTTAGAATGGCCACTATCCAAAAGACAAGAAATAACAAGCATTGGTGAGGATGTGGAGAAAAGGGAACCCTCGTACACTGTTGGTGGGAATGTCAATTGGTGCAGCTGTTGTGGAAAGCAGTATGGAGGTTCCTCAAAAAACTGAAAATAGAAATACCATTCGATCCAGTAATTCTACTTCTAGGAATTTACCCAAAGAAAACACCCTGATCCCAAAATATATTTGCACCCCTATGTTTATTGCCTCATTGTTTGTTATAACCAAGGTATGGAAGCAACCTAAGTGTCCATCAGTAGATTAATGGATAAAGAAGATGTGGTACATATATACAATGGAATATTATTCATTCATGAAAAGAAATCCTGCCATTTTGTAACAACATGGATGGATCTAGAGGGCATTATGCTCAGTGAAATAAGCCAGATGGAGAAAGACAAATATATGATTTCACTTACATGTGTAATCTAAAATCAAAGCAAGACAATGAACAAAACCGCAGTAGACTCATAGAGTCTGAGCAGTGACTGGTGGTTACCATGGGGGAGGGGTTGAAGTGGGTTGGAGGGGAAGGTGAGGGGGATAAAGGGGCACAAAAATTCTCAGTCATAATATAAGTTGGTCATAGGTACTGTATTACAGCATGGAGAATATAGTCCATGATTCTGTAACATCTTCCTATGCTGACAGATAGTAACCACAGTAGAAAGGGCGAGGATTTAAGAATATAGGTAACTGCTGAACCCACTGTGTTGTACCTCTGAAACCAATATAAGACTGTATATCAACAATACTTGAATAAAAAATAAATTTAAAAAAGTGTTTGCCGGGATATAGAGAAATTGGAACTATCATACAGTGCTGGTGGGAATGTAAAGTGGTGCAGCCACTTTGAAAACAATTTGGCAGTTTCTTAAAAATGTGAAACATAGATTTACTACATAACCCAGCCATTCAATTCCTAGGTATAGAACCAAGAGAAATGAAGACAAGCATCGACAGAACACTCATATGTCGATGTTCAGAGCAGTGTTACTCATAATGGCTAAAAATGTGGAATCCACCTACATTCCCATCACCTGATGGACAGAGGAAATGTGGGGTAGCCATGCCAGGGGATGCTGTTCAGTAATAAAAAGGAATGAAGTGTTGACACGTGCCTCCACATGGATGGACCCCATACCAGACCCAAAAGGCCACACATTGCCCAGGTCTATGCTGCTGGGAGGAGAGTGGGGAACGGTTCCCCTGGGCTGCTCTCTGGCTTGACGAAACGCTTACAAAGTGGACTGTGGGGTGGTCGCACTCCATGTGTACTGGAAGGCACTGAGGACCCTTAAACAGCCAAGTTTTATGGTATTTGATTTACACCAGCGAGGTTGGGATTCTGACTCCACTACGTGCAGCTCTGCTGCAGCGACACACAGTCCCCAAGTCCCAGTGACTGGGAATGAAAGTCCCACTCACAGGACGCGTTAGGCTCTGGGTCGTTGCCACACCTCTAGGACCCAGTGCGGGGAGCAGGCCCCAAGTGGAAGGACCAGAGGCCCAGGGGGCAAGCAGGGCTCCGAAGGCTTCTGCCCGGCCTGCATAGGTCACATTCCGTGTCGCTCCACCGGCCGAAGCAAGACACATGCCGAGGCCGGCAGAGTCAGGGAAGTGCCGCAGGCTGCTGGGAGGCACCTGGCCGCCCAGTGGCTGAGGCAGTGTGCACGGTGGCTTGCAGAGAAGGCGACAACACATGCAGCTCTACCGAGTTTCCTCAGTTACTTAACCTCTGCAGGCCGCAGTTTCATCATCTGCAAAGTGGGGAGATAATAGTGTCTGTTTCATGGGGTGTTAAGTGGAGGATCAAAAGAGGAGGCCTGCACATGGTGAACTGACCTTGCAGTGCCCTCTCATACAGTGTCCACTTAGTGGTTTCTGCTCTGGTTGCCTGCTAACTCCCTTCCACCCATAGCCCTTGGAAGCTCAGTGGCAGAAATTCAAGGGCTTTGGAGTTGGGCAGACTGACACTTGATGCTGCCTCTGTGTGACCTCAGGTAAGTTGTTAAAGCCTCGGTTGCTATAGTTTTTGCATCCTTGAAATGGAGTTTATCTTACCTGCCTCTAAAGTCCATCACGAGGATTTTATGAGGTAATATAAAGCCCATCTCTGGCAGGGGGCCAACTGTGAATAGTTTGTCATTTTATTGGCTGCTATTAGGACTTCTGTAATAACCCTTATAGTGCCTGTAAGGTTTGTTTAAAGGTATGTGCTAAGAAAACTTCTATAATTCAGGAAATTAATTTTTATCTCTCTGGTCTCTGACACATGGTAGGAACTTGATAAATAAAAAAGGCTTTGAATTAATATCAATACAACCTGGAGATTTTAAATGCATTTAATCATTAGTGACTGTATCACGGCTAGTAGAACAGAAACTGTTTATTGCAATCTAAACATCTTATATATGTGTTCACACTGACTTAATTTTTCTAGAACCACACAGGTGGGTATTCTTGGTTGCGTCGTGGAATCTGACTCCTGAATCAAGATTTCCTGGGGGTCAGTTAAATCTTCTGGCCACAGAGCAGCTGCTGTTGTGTGTTGGAACCAGGATCCTAATCTTAGGAACTTGGCTTGGAAGAAGCCTTTTCCACTTTATCACATTGCTGGCTGCTCTCACTAAAACTTGATTGTTAGTGCACGTGTTTGCAAAGACAGACCTGAGTCACTGAAACACTTTTTTGTGTCCATGACAGGCTGAGGTAGCTGGACCGTAGGCTGGAACCCCAATACCTAGGTCCCAGACTGGCCGCCCAGCCAGTTATCAGAGACCTTGTGCAAATCTCCTCTCCAGGAAGTTTTCTTCATTTGTGAATTAGATCCAGCCCTTGTTTGTCAAGATTGTCATGAGGATTGGCCAAGTGCAGCAGCTCCAGTCCTGCAAATCCTGGGAACTGGTATCACTTCGTGATCTCTAAGCTCCGTTTACCTTAAAAAGTTTTGGCATTTATCATTCCCATGGGGAGCAATCTGAAATAAGGTTGATGTTTGGGTAGTAAGGGCTAAATGGAGCTGGGTCACCTGAGTTTTACGTAAAAACTGAAATCAGGTATCTACAACTTACAGGGAAATGTATAATAAAATGACTTGGTGGATAAATGGATAGGGTTTTTTAGTCATATTCAGCTGTAGAATCTAGGGTGTACAGGTGTCAACTGTAGGGTCTTTGACAATGACACGTTGGAGACCCTCCAATGGGGCCACTTCGCTCTACTCGTGGGGGCCCTCCGCGGACAGCCTCGGCCTGAGGGTGTGCGGGGTCCAGCAGCAGGACCCGCATCCTCTGTAGGGACTGGCAGGGGTGGGCCTCTGCCACAGGTTCACTCCGAAAAGTAAAGCGCTGGGAGGACTTGCAGCTGCCGAACCCGAGCGAGGGCGGGAGAAGCCGGCGACGGAAGCGTCCGAGGGGCCGAGGTGGACGGTGAGGCGAGCGCGAGACAGGGCGACAGACCCCACTGCCCTCTCCACTTGTAGGATAAGGATTCTCCCAAACCAAAGACAACCCTGCGTCGGGCACAATTTTCAGGTGACTCTGGGCCCTGGCCGCTAGTCTTCCCGGTTGTTGCGCTGACCGTGCGGTGCCGCGCTGTTCTGGGAGGGCCAAGGAGAGCCAGCCAGGCTTTCGGTGAGGCAGGGGCCGCGGGGACCTCCTCGTGGCCCCGGGCGTGACTCCGCCCCTGACCCTGCGCCCCGCCCCGCCGCTTCCTCCCGCCGCTTCCTCGGGGAATTGAGACGAGCGGCCATCGGGGGGCGAGCGCGAGCCGCCGGCGGGGCCCGACCACGCATGCGCGCGCTGCTGGGCGCACGTGCGGAGGGCGGAGGGGAAAGGTAGAAGGTGAGAGGTGAAGGGGCGGAACCTGCGCGGCCCCCGTCGACGGAGAGGGAGAGAGGACTGGCGCCTCGCACCGGACCGCATGCCGTGAGCCGCCGCCGCAGGTACTTCCGCGCTCGTCCCCCTGGCGCCTCCCGCGCCCGGCACGGCCTCGGCCTGCGCCGCGGGGCGCTGGGGCTTCCGGGGCTTCCGGGGCTCGGCGGGGCGGGGGGCGCTGTCCAGCAGCGGTGCGGGGCACTCGCGTCCCGGGCCCCGTTCCCCTGCGTCCAGCCCCGGAGAAGCTGCCGCGAGGGAGCGGCCCGCGGCGTGCCGGGGTCTCCAGAGGCCACGCAGCCAGCTGCCCGTGCCTCTTCGGGAAGATTTGGTTGGCAGGCGTCACATAGCTTTCGGCCGGCTTTCGCTCGGCGCTAGTTCTGTTCTGTGCAAACCCGAGCTTCGCCGGCTCGCGCGGCCTGTTCGCTCCCGGCGGGCGGATTGCAGGAGCCATCGGCGGCCGAAGGTGCAGCGAGTCTCCGGGCTGCCTGCGCGCGTGTCCCTGGTTAGGGCCGCCCACCGGCCCTTGTGTGGGGACAGAGCTGCGTGATTGCACTTTCTGGGGACTTTGTGGTAACTTTCGTGAAAAGGACATAGACAAGGTTTTTTCAGTGGTGTCACGTTTGTGAGCGCTGCGGTCTTGTGGAGCTTGGCCACGCCGTATCCTCATTGGGGAGCTGCCAGCTCAGGTTTTGTGCGGAGGGTGAAGCTCTAAGGGAGTCGGGGTTCAGGGGGTCTGGTTAGCGCGCCATACATTTTAGGTGTTGCCGAGTGACCCTGATTGACCACCTGTGTCTTTTTTTAAATTAAGGTGTCATTGATATACACTCTTATGAAGGTTTCTCATGAAAAACAATGTGGTCATTATATTCACCTGTGTCTTTTTAAATGTTGGTATAGTTTGGTCTTAGGTGTTATACACTTCGGAGCATTCCCGCCGGGCACATGTAAAAAACAATGTGCAAATATATCTCTATTGTTATTCTCTTGGTCATGATTGGAATGGAAGGCATTGCTTCTCCTTTATTATGAACTAATCTGGTGTTTGAGAGCTCGCTCGCTCTCTTTTTTCGCTGCCACGGCAAAGGCATCGCCTCTCCGGAGGTCTCCACGTAGTTATCCAGAGCTGCTTCCACCCGCTCATTGAAACGAAGTCCAGGTGACTTCTGCCACCTGGAGTAATAAATCTGCGTGAAATATTTATTGAGCACGTGTGCTGTCTGGGTGCTGTGCAGGGTGTTCTAGTGATAGCTAGCTTATCTTGCCCAATCATCATCATGACCAGGTAAGATGACACTGTTATCCCCCTTTGCCGATGAGTTTTAGAGATGTTATCTGATTGCCTCAGGGTCACCGAGTAAGTTAGAGGCAGAGCCAGGCTCACACCGGGTGTTTGTCTGACGGCAGAGTCTGCCTTTTATGCTTGCCTTTTACCTACCGGCTTCTCAGTCTGTTGCCCATTGGCAGGTGAGAGGTGGCAGAAAAGGTGATGGGGGTGAAGGGAGCAAGCCAGCATTGCAGACTGGAGACAGCGATTTGGCCCTGCCTTTGCCAGCTTCCACTGGAGTGGTCAGGGTGCCGACCCCCAGTGCTTGCAGTGTTGCTGGGCCTATACATAAGCTTCGCGGTGGCGTCCAAAGAAGGAAGGGGTGTACAAGCATCCAGGGTACACATGGGTCTCCGAAAAAAAAAATTAAGGCCAATTTTTGTTTTTATTTCAGCCTTATTTAATTTTTATTATGTATTTTATAATGTATCCTATATGTTATCACAGTAGTGTATAACATATAAATATCCATATACTCATATTTTTTGCTGTTGGGTTCATAATCAATTATTTGGAAAACAATAATTTGATATTCAGCATTTTCTGAATGCAGAAAATGTGTAAGGCATTGTGCTAATTCCTGAGTTGGAAGTCTAGGGAAGTTCAGTGTAATTGCACACAATCAGAGAGAATGGTATTTAATATTAATAACCAATCATACATTAATTTAAAACTTGTAGACAGTGTGAAAGAGGATATGGTATTTTAATAGTCTTTGTGTCTCAAATATAGCACCAGTTTTAAGTTTGAACTTATAATATTATATGATATATCATATATCCCTTCAGAAGTTAAAATGTTGATTCTCCCAAAAGCCATTCTGAGCTCAACTGTGAGAAAAAACATCCATGGGACTGTGCTGGAAAGTGCTGCAGGGCACCCGTTCCTTTCAGGCAGTGTTTCATCTCTAGAGGAAGCTGGGTCATTAGGAAGCAGTACAATTCTAGACCCTCTTCCAGCTGCTTTTTACTAAGCTAATTTTGCAAGTCCTCTTTAGCTTGCATTGAGATCTATATTAAGTCCCCAAGAAAAATCTGGGAGTCCAGTTAGAAATTTCCTTGAGGTGCAGTGTGTGGAATGCTTGTGCCTCTTCTGAGTCTCTGGTTTGATTCTGTCTGAAGTGTCTTGTGAACTGTGTCAACAATGTTTCTCTCTTTGCCCTACCAGGGAGCTCAAAGTCTAGTTTGTATTCACATCCTCTGACTTGTGCTCATTGTATTAATCTTACTTCTGGCTTACGACATTGTTTTTAATGGCTAGATAGTTTGCTCTTTCTCTCAGATTTTACCATAAACTATATAACCTATTTCACCCCAGTTCTAAACAGTACTGTGATTTTATTCTTGTAGGCAAGTCTTCATTCTCATCCTGTTTCCTTTTATTGTTTTATGAAGTTGGTTCCCTCTGAGCAGGCCTCACCCCTGTTCTCCTATGTACTTACTCTTTTTTGTTGTTGCAAATACACATACATAAAATTTACCATCTTAACCATTTTTAAATGTATAGTTCAGTGGTATTAAATACATTCGTACTGCTGTACAACCACCCCATCCTCCATCTCCAGAACTCTTTTCACCGTGTCTCTCTCCTGAGGGTTTTCAGCCCCGGGCAAGTTTAGTGTGGATTCGATGAAACCCAAAAATGACAATGGAATGTTGGGGGTCAGAAGGAGCTTATACGAAGCTTTATTCTCTTGGTGGCAGGTCAAGCGCTGGAATCACATCCGCCTCTGCCCCAGCAAGCCTGTCTCGGTCTCTGCTCTCTGCTCCCCAGTCCCTGCTCTCCTCTCTAGGCTCTACTCTCCAGCTTTGCTCCAGGCTCTGCTCTGCTCTCCAGGCTTTCTGCTTTTGTTTGGGGCTCTGCTCTAACTCTAGGTGGAGCTCTTTATATAGCAGCGCGGGCAGTGACGGCTTACACCCACGGGTGTACAAGCATGCCCCTGCGCGGTAGACTGTACACGAACACAGTGGGTATCAGGTGAGGATCCTGCCGTGGAACTTCCATTTTCCCTACACCTTGTAAAAGTGAGACTTGGTGCCCATTAAAAACTATGTCTCCATTCTTTCCTTCCCCGAGTTCCTGGCAACCACCATCCTAGTTTCTGTCTTTTTGATTTTGACTACCCTAAATTTCATCACAGAAGTGGAATCACCCAGTATTTGTGTTTTTGTGAGTGGCTCATTTCATTTAGCTTTACGTCCTCATGGTTCATCCACGTCGTAGCATGTGTCAGGATTTGCTTTCTTTTTAAGGCTGAATGATATTCTGTGGTATTTATATACACATTTTGTTTATTCATTTATTGATGGGTATTTGGGTTTTTACACCCTTTGGCTGTTGTGAATAATGCTGTGCACATGGGTGACAAGTATTTGTCCAAGTCCCCATCTTTAATTCTTTGGGGTATACACACAAGTGGGTTGTTGAGTCATGTGGAGTCTATCATCAGTTATCTGAGGAACCACCATACTGTTCTCTACAACAGCTGCACCATTTTGCCAGCAATGCACAAGGACTCCAATTTCTGCACATCCTCACCAACACTTATTTTCTGTTTTTTTTTTTTTGTGATAGCCATCCCTAGTAGGTGTGAGGTGGTATCTCATTGTGGTTTTGATTTGCATTTCCCTAATGATTACCAATATTCACCAACTTTTCACATGCTTGTTAGCCATTTGTGTATCTTCTCTGAACAAAAAAAAAGACCTTTGTTCAAGTCCTTTGTCCATTTTTCAAATCAAATATATTTTTTTTGATTTTTAGGAGTTCTCTATATATGCTGGGTATTGATCCCTTATCAGATTTTGTTGTGTAAATATTTCTCCCATTCTGTGAGGTACCTTTTTACTCTATTGATAGTATCTTTTGATGCACACAATTTAAACAATTTAATGAAGTCCAGCCTGTGACTTTGATGTCACAGCCAAGAAATCACTGCGAAAGCCAATGTCTTAAAGCTTTCAGTTTTATAGTTTTAGGTCTTTGTTTCTGGTGTATTCATTCTTTCTAAATTTTGTAATAGGCTTAAATTTTGCCTAGGGATAAATTTTGAAAAGGCTTTGCACATTACCAAGGACTTGTTAATGTTTATTATGATAAAATGAAAATGCCCACAAAAGCAGAGAGCAGTAAGCCTTTGTACACCTATCAGTTATGGCTGTCATTTACTTGTTAACTTAGCACTCTTGTTTCATCTGTGTCCGCCACTCTTCTCATTTTTTCTTTTTTTCTTCTTCAGTTATTTAGTGATTTTTACATTGTAAAATATACGTAATATAAAATTTACCTTTTTAACCATTTAAAGTGTACCTTTCCGCTGCACCAAGTATATTCACAATGTTGTGCAGCCATCATCACTGTCCATTTCTAGCACTTTTTCATTTTCCAAACAAATGCCGCACTCGTTAAAGAGGGCCCCAACCCTAGCAACCCCCATTCTACTTCCTGTCTCTTGTGAATTTGCCCATTCTAGGCCCCCATATCAGTGCAGTCATACAGTATTTGTCCTTTTGTGTCTGTCTGTCTTCACCTGTCTTCACCTACTGTTTTCATGTTCATCCATGTTGTAGTATGTGTCAGAATTTAATTTCTTTTTTAGGCCGAATAATGTCCTGTTGTATGTATATCCACATTTTGTTTTATCACTTCATCTGTCAGCGAACATTTGGGCTCTTTCCATCTTTTCCCTATTGTGAATAATGCCATTACAGACATGGGTGTACAGATGCCTGTTTGAATCCCTGCTCTGAATTCTTTTCATATAAACCTAAGAGTAATTGCTGGGTCATATGGTACTTCTGTGCTTAACCTATTGAGGAGCTGCCAGACTGTTTTCCACAGCAGCTGCCCCATTTTACATTCCCACTAGTAATCCCAATAGGGTCTTTAGTTTCTCCACATCCTTACCAACCCTTGCTTTTTTCCATTTTTATTTTTATTTTTTTAATAAGAGCCACCCAGTGTGTATGATAATAGTATCTCATTATGGTTTTGATTTGCATTTCCCTAATACATAGTGATGTTGAGCTCATCTTTTCATGTGCTGTATGTCCGTTTATTTTAATTTTAGTTTTTAATTGAATTATAGTTGATATACAATCTTATATTAGTGTCAAGTACACAGTACAGTCGTTCACCAGTTACCACATCATTAAATTTTCACACCAACAACTGTGATGTTATGACCACCTGGATATCTTATTTAGAGGAATGTCTATTCAAGCCTTGCTCATTTTTTTTTATTAAGGTATCATTGATATACAATCTTGTGAAGGTTTCACATGAGCAACATTGTGATTACTACATTCACCCATATTATCGAGTCGCCCCCCACACCCCATTGCAGTCACTGCCCATCAGCGTAGTAAGATGCCACAGAGTCCCTACTTGTCTTCTCTATGCTACACTGTCTTCCCCGTGACACCCCCCACACCATGTATGCCAATCATATTACCCCTCAATCCTCTTCTGCCTCCTCCACCCCTCCCCTTTGATAACCGCTAGTCCCTTCTTGGAGTTTGTGAGTCTGCTGGTATTTTGTTCCTTCAGTTTTGCTTTGTTGTTATACTCCACAAATGAGGGAAATCATTTGGTATTTGTCTTTCTCTGCCTGGCTTATTTCACTGAGCATAATACCGTCCAGCTCCATCCATGTTGTTGCAAATGGTAGGATTTGTTTTCTTCTTGTGGCTGAATAATATTCCATTGTGTATATGTACCACATCTTTACCCATTCATCTCCTGATGGACATTTAGGTTGCTTCCATATCTTGGCTATGGTTAAGTAGTGCTACAATAAACATAGGGGTGGATATGTCTTTTTGAATCTGAGAACTTGTTTTCTTTGGGTAAATACCTAGGAGTAGAATTCCCAGGTCAAAATGGTTTTTCTGTTTTTAGTTTTTTGAGGAACCTCCGTATTGCTTTCCACAATAGTTGAACTAGTTTATATCCCCACCAGCAGGGTAGGAGGGTTCCCCTTTCTCTGCATCCTCCCCAGCATTTGTTGTTCCTAGTCTTTTCTATGTTGGCCATCCTAACTGGTGTGAGGTGATAACTCATTGTGGTTTTAATTTGCATTTCCCTGATAATTAGCAGTGTGGAGCATCTTTTCATGTGCCTGTTGGCCATCTGAATTTCTTCTTTGGAGAATTGTCTGTTTATATCCTCCGCCCATTTTTTAATTAGGTTATTTGTTTTTTGGGAACTGAGGCATGTAAGTTCTTTATGTATTTTGGACGTTAACCCCTTGTTGGAGATATCATTTATGAATATGTTCTCCCATACTGTAGGATGCCTTTTTGTTCTGCTGATGGTGTCCTTTGCTGTACAGAAGCATTTTAGTTTGATGTAGTCCCATTTGTTCATTTTTGCTTTTGTTTGCCTTGCCTGAGGAGATGCGTTCAGGAAAAAGTTGCTCATGTTTGTAGTCAAGAGATTTTTGACTATGTTTTCTTCTAAGAGTTTGATGGTTTCAGGACTTACATTCAGGTCTTTGATCCATTTTGAGTTTACTTTTGTGTATGGAGTTAGACAGTAACCCAGTTTCATTCTCTTGCATGTAGCTGTCCAGTTTTGCCAACAGTAGTTGCAGAGGCTGTCATTTCTCCATTGTATGTCCATGGCTCCTTTATCATGTATTAATTGACCATATATGCTTGGTTTATATCTGGGTTGTCTGTTCTGTTCCATTGATCTATGGGTCTGTTCTTGTGTCAGTACCAGATTTTCTTGATTACTATTGCTTTGTAGTAGAGCTTGAAGTCAGAGAGCTTAATTCCCCCAGCTTTATTTTTTCCTTCTCAGGATTGCTTTGGCTATTTGGGGTCTTTTGTGGCTCCATGTGAATTTTAGAACTCTGTATTCCAGTTCGTTAAAGAATGCTGTCTGTATTTGATAGGGATTGCATTGAATCTGTAGATTGCTTTAAGCAACATGGCCATTTTGACAATATTAATTCTTCCTATCCATGAGCATGGATGTATTTCCATTTATTGGTGTCTTCTTTAATTTCTCTAATGAGTATCTTGTAGTTTTCAGGGTATAGGTCTTTCACATCCTTGGTTAGGTTTATTCCTAGGTATTTTATTCTTTTAGATGCAATTGTAAATGGAATTGTTTTCCTGCTTTCTCTTTCTGCTTGTTCATCATTCATATATAGGAAGGCATCAGATTTCTGTGTACTGATTTCGTATCCTGCCACTTTGCTTAATTCAGTTATTCTAGTAGTTTTGGGGTGGATTCTTTAGGGTTTTTTTTTTTAAGTACAGTAACATGTCATCTTCAAGCAGTGACAGTTTAACATTTTCCTTACCAATTTGAATGCCTTTTATTTCTTTGTGCTGTCTGCTTGCCGTGGCTAGGACCTCCAGAACTATGTTGAATAAAAGTTGGGAGAGTGGTCATTCTTGTCTTATTCCCAATCTTAAAGGAAAAGCTTTCAGTATGATGTTTGCTGTAGGTTTGTCATGTATGGCCTTTATTATGTTCAGATACTTTCCCTCTGTACCCATTTTGTTGAGAGTTTTTATCATGAATGGATGTTGAATTTTGTCGAATGCTTTTTCAGCATCTATGGAGATGATCATGTGATTTTTGTCCTTCTTTTTGTTGATATGGTGTGTGATTTTGATGGATTTTTGAATATTGTGCCATCCTTGCATCCCTGGAATGGAATAAATCCTACTTGATCATGATGGATGATCTTTCTGATGTATTTTTGAATTAAGTTTGCTAATATTTTGTTGAGTATTTTTGCATCTATGTTCATCAGGGATATTGGTCTGTAATTTTCTTTTTTGTGGTGTCTTTGCCTGGTTTTGTTATTAGAGTGATGCTGGCCTCATAGAATGAGTTTGGAAGTATTCTGTCCTCTTCTACTTTTTGGAAAACTTTTAAGGAGGATGGGTATTAGGTCTTCTCTAACTGTTTGATAAAATTCAGTGGTGAAGCCATCTGGTCCAGGAATTTTGTTCTTGGGTAGTTTCTTGATTACCAGTTCAATTTTGTTGGTGGTAATTGTTCTTTTCAGATTTTCTGTTTCTCTCTGGGTAAGTCTTGGAAGGTTGTATTTTTCTAGAAAGTTTACCATATCTTCCAGTTTATCCAATTTGTTAGTGTATAATTTTTCATACTATTCTCTAGTAATTCTTTGTATTTCTGTGGTGTCTGTAGTTGTAGTGATTTTCCCTTTCTCATTTATGATTCTGTTTATGTGTGTAGACTCTCTTTTCTTCTTGATAAGTCTGGCTAGGGGTTTATCTATTTTGTTTGTTTTCTCAAAGAACCAGCTCCTGGTTTCACTGATTTTTTTCTATTGTTTTATTCTTCTCAATTTTATTTATTTCTGCTTTGATCTTTATTATATTCCTCCTTCTGCTGACTTTGAGCCTCATTTATTCTACTTTTTCTAGTTTCATTAATTGTGAGTTTAGACTGATCATTTGGGATTGTTCTTTCCTGAGGTAAGCCTGTATGTATTGCAATAGGCTTCCCTCTTGGCACGGCCTTTGCTGCGACCCACAGATTTTGCAGTGTTGAATTATTGTTTTCATTTGTCTCCATATATTGCTTCATGTCTTTTTGTATTTGGTCATTGAACCATTGATTATGTAGGAGCATGTTGTTAAGCCTCCATGTATTTGTGGACTTTGTTGTTTTCTTTGCCTAGTTTATTTCTATTTTCATACCTTTGTGGTGTGAGAAGATGGTTGGTACAATTTCAATCCTCCTGAATTTACTGAGTCTCTTTTTGTGGCCTAGTATGTGGTCTATTCTGGAAAATGTTCCATGTGCACCTGAGAAGAATGTGTATCCTGCTGCTTTTGGGTGTAGAGTTCTGTAGATGCCTGTTAGGTCCATCTGTTCTAGTGTGTTGTTCAGTGCCTCTGTGTCTTTACTTATTTTCTCTCTGGTTGATCTGTCCTTTGGTGTGAGTAGTGTGTTGAAGTTTCCTAAAATGAATGCATTGCATTCTATTTCCTCCTTTAATTCTGTTAGTATTTGTTTCACATATGTAGGTGCTCCTGTGTTGGGTGCATATATATTTATAATGGTTATATTCTCTTGTTGGACTGCCCCCTTTATCATTATGTAATGTCCTCCTTTATCTCTTGCTACTTTCTTTGTTTTGAAGTCTATTTTGTCTGATACAAGTACTGCCATACCTGCTTTTTTTCCCCCTATTGTTTGCATGAACTATCCTTTTCCATACCTTCACTTTTAGTCTGTGTATGTCTTTGGGTTTGAGATGAGTCTCTTGTAAGCAGCATATAGATGGGTCTTGCTTTTTTATCCATTCTGTTATTCTGTGTCTTTTGATTGGTGCATTCAGTCCATTTACATTTAGGGTGATTATCGATAGAAATGTTCTTATTGCCATTGCAGGCTTTGGATTTGTGGTTACCAAAGGTTCAAGGGTAGCTTCTTTACTATCTAACCGTCTAACTTAACTCTCTTATTAAGCTATTATAAACACAGTCTGATGATTCTTTATTTCTCTCCCTTCTTATTCTTCCTCCTCCATTCTTTATATGTTAAGTGTTTTATTCTGTACTCTTTTGTGTTTCCTTTGACTGCTTATGTGGGTAGTTGATTTTATTTTTTGCCTTTAGTTAGTGTTTGGTTGGTCTGCTTTCTTTGCTGTGATTTTTATTTTCTCTGATGACATCTATTTAGCCTTTAGTGTGCTTCTATCTAGAGCAGTCCCTTTAAAATATACTGTATAGGTGGTTGGTGGGAGGCAAATTTCCTCAACTTTTGCTTGTCTGGTAATTTTTCAATCCCTCCTTAAAATTTAAATGATAATCATGCTGGATACAGTATTCTTGGTTTCAAGGCCCTTCTGTTTCATTGCATTAAATATATCATACCATTCTATTCTGGCCTGTAACGTTTCTGTTGAGAAGTCTGATGATAGCCTGATGGGTTTTCCTTTGTAGGTGATCTTTTTTGTCTCTCTGGCTGCTTTTAATACTCTATCCTTGTCTTTGATCTTTGCCATTTTAATTAGTATATGTCTTGGTGGTGTTCTCCTTGGGTCCCTTGTGTTGGGAGATTTGTTGGCTTCCATGGTCTGAGAGACTATTTCCTTCCCCAGCTTGGGTAAGTTTTCAGCAAGTATTTCTTCAAAGACATTTTCTATCCCTTTTTCTCTCTCTCCTTCTTCTGGTACCCCTATAATGTGAATATTGTTCCGTTTGGATTGGTCACACAGTTCTCTTAATATTCTTTCACCCCTAGAGATTCTTTTATCTTTCTCTGCCTCAGCTTCTCTGTATTCCTGTTCTCTGATTTCTATTCCATTAACAGTCTCTTACACCTCATCCAGTGTGGTCTTAAGACCTACTGATTGTTTCATTTCTGTTATCTCCCTCTGGACTTCATCCCTTAGCTCTTGCATATTTCTCTGCAGGTCCATCAGCATGGTTATGACTTTTATTTTGACTTCTTTTTCAGGAAGATTGGTTTTATCTATCTCACCAGGCCCTCTCTCTGGGGTTGTCTGAGTGATTTTTGACTGGACCAGATTCTTATGCCTTTTCATGGCTATAGAAGTGGTCGCAGGCAGGTAGTGCATGTGTGTCAGCTGGGAGAACAACGTCCCTTCCTGCTTGCTGGTCGCCTTGGTGTTCTCCGCTGCCTGTGTCAGTTACCCGCACACCGGGAGCAGTCTCTGGGATAATTCCCTCAGCTGCCATGTATGGGGCAGCCCTCAGGTCGCCTTGGTGTTCTCCGCTGCCTGTGTCAGTTACCCGCACACCGGGAGCAGTCTCTGGGATAATTCCCTCAGCTGCCATGTATGGGGCAGCCCTCGTGATAGTCTAGAGTCCTGCGGGGGGTCGCTGCCACGCCGGGTGTGTTCTCCTGTGATAAAGATGCCCCTTCGTGCCTTCTGGACCTTGCTCTGGGTTCCTCTGTCTGTGCAGGGCAGCTGCGCGCCGGTGGCAGCCTCTTGGTCTGTCCTGGTTAGCTGCGCGCTGGGAGAAGACTCTGTGCGGTTGCTGTGGGCGGGGCTGTTCCCTGGCTGCTCTGCGGCTGTGGCGGGTCAGCTGGTTTGCTTTCAGCCCAGCCCGGGGTAAATGAATGGCAGGCTGCTTGGGTTAGGGCACCTGAAGTTCCTTAAGATTTCCAGCCTGCTGGGCTGAGTGTGCTGGGACGTTTTTGTCCAGCTTTTAAGCCCTTGTCCCTTTAAGACTTTTAAAAAGCGCCCGCTTTTCTTTTGTCCCAGGGAAGACGGCTGTGGGGACCCGCTCGCAGTCTCTGTCTCAGATTTTACTTTTCCGTTTCTCTGATATCCGGTACACCATGCAATGTGGGTCTGTGCTCCCAGTGCAGATTACTAGGGCTGGTTATTTAGCAGTCCTGTGCTTCCCCTCCCTCCCCACTCTGATTCTTTTTCTCCCGCCGGTGATCTGGGGTGGGGGCAGTGCTTGGGTCCCACCGGGTCACGGCTTTGTATCTTAGTGTTGTTGTGAGACCCTGAGTTCTTGTAGATGTAGCGTGGCTGTTATACTGTATCTTCTGGTCACTCTTTTAGGAGTAGTTGTATTTGTTGTGTTTTCCAAACTATATATGGTTTTGGGAGGAGATTTCCGCCGCCCCACTCACGCTGCTATCTTGACCTCAGTCTGCATGGGGAATTTTTTGCAGGTAAAAAAAATTTTGAAGAATAAAATGAGAAGAATCACTCCACTCATTCCAAGACTTATTTTATAGCTACAGTAATCAAGACTGTGTGGTATGGGTGGAGAGACACATGGATCATTAGAACAGAATAGGAAACCCAGAAATAGGCCCGCACAAGTATAGCGAACTGCTTTTGACTGAACGTATGTCCCCCCAAGATTGATTGGTTGAAACCCTAACCCCCAGGTGATGATACTAGGAAGCGGGGGTCTTTGGGAGGTGATGAGGTCCAAGAGAGGAACCCTCACAAATCGGATAACTGCCCTTATACAGAAACCCCAGAGAACTCTGACTCCTTTCAGCCATGTGAGGGCACCGTGAGAAGATGGTCATCGCCAGAAGCTGAAACTGCTGGCTCACTGACCTTGCTATTCACAGCCTCCAGATCTGAGAAATAAACCTTTGTTGTTTACACTGCCCAGTGTGTGGTGTTTTGTTAACAGCAGCCTGAAGTAAGACAGGTACCAGAGCAATTCAGTAGAGAAACAGTAGACTTTGAACTGCTGGCATTTAGATATCCGGAGAGAGAAAAAGGGAGACCTAACCCTCACATCTTATCCATAAAGTAACTCAAGTAGGAAATGCATTAAAATGTAGAACTATAAAAAATTTTAGGACAAAATTGAGAAATTTCAAAAGTACAGCTTGGTGAAGAATTTGTGACACCTACTGCATGATCTGTGAAGGAGAATCAATGGATGAATTAGACTTCATGAAAATTAGAAACTTTGGTTCTGTCAGAGTCTGTGAAAAGAATAAAAAAGAGACAAGGTACAGAGTGGAAGAAAATGCTTGCAAACAACATACATGGCAGACTCCTGCCTGGAGCATATAAAGAATCTCACCAACAGCTCCTAAACACTCAGTGAATCAAAGATCAAAGCAAAGAGAAATCAGAAGATATTTTTGAGATTAATCTTAAACGTGGAAACTTACGGGATGCATCCAAAGTAGTGTTTGGAGGGAAGTCATTAGGTGTAGGCGCCTGTGTTAGGGGTGAAAAAGAAAACACTCCACTCAGTAACCTTGACAACCTTAAGACACTAGGAAAGGAAGAGCAAGGTAAACCCAAGGCAAACAGAAGAAAGAAAATAATGAAGACGGGAGTGGAAACAACTGAGTGAAGACTAGGAAGAGGAGAGTCAGTCAAACCACCAGTTGATTCTTTTGAAAGATCAATAACCCTGGCATGCCTTTAGCTCAGATGACTGAGAAAAAAAGATTCAACTTACTAGAATCATTAATGAGAGTGGAGATTTAAATCCGGGAGAGGAAATCCCGGAGCAAAATACCTCTATACACCGAAATCAGTCAAAGGGAGAAATAGTTAAAAACCCCTTTATTGCTTACAAAACTGCAGTCTGGCCCATCTCTCTCTCCTGCTCCAGCAGCAGCAAAACTGGCCCTCCCCCTCACCGCTCAGGTACAGATAAGCCCTCCATTACCCAGTTAATTACCTACTGATATGGAGATGAACTTCTCTTCACCCCTGAGGAATGATGCAAATGCACTAAAGCCATACTTCTTTCCACCTCTGAATGCCTATTGATACGCAGATGTATTAAAGCCAGGCGAGATATTCTGGAAATGTTACAATTTTACCCACCCCTCCAGAAATCTCGCCTTGCTATTTACTTGTTCCCCCTCTTCCGACCAATCTAATAACATACAATAGAAACAGCAATAAAATCTTGATAATCTTCAAGCCAGAGGATTCAGCCTATGCAGATTAAGTAAATGTACTTTACAGCACAATCTCTCACTAAGCACAAAATATGTTTCCACATTTGTTTACTCATGCCTAACAACCATGCTAGATAACTGCTCACAAAACTTTTACCAAACATTAGACAAAGTCAGGCCTCTCTTTAAGCATCTTTTTCTTGACAACAGCAACACAATCATGATAAATCTCAAGCCAGAGGATTCAGCTAGGTTCAAAGTCCCATGCAGATTAAGTCCAAAGCTCATCCATTTCAGCCATCACACGGCAGCCGCAGCCAGGGGGCGCATTCAGGACACAAGGACCATAGAAGCAAGTAACTTTGTGGGGTGCCACTTTTCTGTTATTTCAGGAATACACAGGAGGCCAGCTCCCAGGCCTTTTCCCCAAGGTGCCAGAAGAGCCAGCCATTGCTGATCCATGTGTTGAAATGTCCAAGGACACGACCATTTTACTCCTAATTGCTGTACCCATCCTTGCAATGCATGTCCAATAAAGTGGGTGCCTTAATCGCTCTTAATCACTGGCAACTGGTCATAGGCTGCAAAGAGATGCTCTAGGCCCCTCTTGGTGGTTTGCTGATCTGCACAACATGCAAGGCACTCCTTTTGGGCTCAGCTGACTTCTTCAACAGTCAGTGGCAAGCCCCACCGACGGGCCCACATTGTCTTTTGCCCTGCATGCAAGAAACGCTGGTGTAACCATTGGGCCACATCAGAGGAAGGCTTTCCTTCTAGCCAGTGCACCTGGGCCAGTGTGTCTGCTTCATTCTTCCCTGGGGATGCCAAAGGCAAATGGTCAGTCACATGATATACAATAGGTGCCTGTGCCATGCCACTCCGTGGCCTTTGGGTCCAGTCTCTCACCCACCCCACGATGGGATAGGTGGTTATTACCTTGGTCAGAGCTGTTCCAGTGATGGGCTCCGTAGCCAGCAAGGCATGGTACACAGCAGCCAGTTGCTTCTCTATCAAGGTGACCTGGACCTCTGCTCCTTTTCATAGTTGTGACCAGCCTCCATCCGGCAGCAGGAGCAGCAGCAGTGGCAGAAGCAGTAGCCTTAGGCTTGGGCCACAGGCTGGGGTGGGCGCGGCCAGCAGCGGTGGTGGTGCCTCCATGACCACACGAGTGTACACACATGTCCATCGGCACGAGCGCCACTTCTCCCCATCATTTCTTGGGGTGGCCCTCCCAAAGGTCGCTCCCATTATAACAGATTTCTGGTTCAGAGGAACCCTGCTGACTGCGCCAGGTGTAAGTCTGGGGAGAGGAAATCCCAGAGCAAAATGCCTCTAAAAACTGAAATCAGTCAAAGGGAGAAATAAAGTTCAGAACCGTTTATTGCTTACAAAACTGCAGTCTGGCCCATCTCTCTCTCCTGCTCCAGTAGCAGCAAAACCAGCCCTCCCCCTCACCTCTCAGGTACAGATAAGCCTTCCAGTTGCTCAGGTAATTACCCACTGATATGGAGTTGAATTTCTCCCCACCCCTGAGGAATGTTGCAAATGCACTAAAGCCATACTTCTTCTTCTTTCCATCTCTGAAAGCCTGTTGATATGCAGATGTACTAAAGCCAGGCGAGATATTCTGGAAATGTTACAATCTTACCCACAGGAGACATGACCACCAACCTTTCAGAAATTAAAATGATTATGAGGAAATACCTTGAACAGTAAATACTGTGCCAATAAATTAGATTTCTTGGATGAAGTGCAACAGTTCCTAGAAACACACAAACCAACAGAATTTACGAAGAACTAGAAAACCTGACTAGACTTAAAGCAAGTAAAGAGATTGAGGTAGTAATTTTAAAGCTTTCCAAAAATCAGAGATGAAAATTAAATGGCTTCACTGGTGAATTCTTCCAAATGTTTAAAGAAGATTTATCACGAACTCTTCTGAAACAGTGGGAGGGAGCACTTCCCACATCAGTCTGTGAGGCCAGCGTTATGCTAAATCCAAAGCCAGACAAAGACATCAAAAAAAAGAAAGCTGCAGAGCAGGGTCCCTTGTGAGTGCAAACATAGAAGCCCTCAACAAAGTATCAGTGACCAAGTCTAACAGCAGCCACATGGGTTACAGCCCTGATGCACAGTTGGTTCAACAGAAGACCCAGGCGGTGTAATGCACTTTATTAGCAGGGCAATAAAAACCACATGATTGTCTCAAAAGACACACAAAAAACATAATACTCTGTCATGATCCAAAAAAACCTCACCAACGAGGGACAAAGGGGCTTCCTCAACCTGATGAAGGGCATTATGGAAACCTCCCACGTAATACATAATTAATGGTGGGAGGCTGAATGCTCTCTTCCTACGTTGAGCAGTCAGATGAGGATCTGTTCCCACCACTGTGTCCGGCGTTGTACTGGAAATTCTAACCAGGGCAGTTTCACAAGAAAAACTGGCAAAGAAGGAATTAAACTGTCTCTGCAAAGGACATGATCTCCCGTCTTAAGGAATACATAGACACAGGCAAAGTTCAGTGTCATAGACACAGGGAAATGCAGATTAAGACCCAATCATATATCAATAACATGCTTATTTGCCCAGCTAAAGTAAAAATAGTGACAGTGCAGATCTGGCAAGGATGAAAAGAAATCCAATCTGCTGCTGGTGGGAATGTAAAGTGGTGCAGGCACTCTGGAATATAGTTTGTCAGTTTCCTGTTAAACATACCATACTACCTGGAGTTTCTTGGCATTTGTTCCAGAGAAATAGGTTCATCAGTAAGCTTTCGTGGTAAGGAGCAGTGAGATAGGTCCAGTGAGGCTGAAGCTCGGGAAGACGGTAAGGATTTTCAGCATGTGATCTGGAAGACCGTGAGCCAGACCCTGCAGTCTCTGTGGTGTTCACATCTTCTACTCTGTCCACCTCCCTTGGGCCTTTGGCACATGTATCTTTCTTGGTTGAGCTTTGTGTGTGTGAGATGGTTGAAGAAAATTTTATATGCCGAAAGTTTGGTGAACACTGGCACAGAATAATCAGATAATAATATTTTAAAAATCATTTCTTACGTTAATATATTGTGAGTGTATGTGTATGGATTTTTCTAAAACTCACATGTTTATTATCTCATTTGGGGCAGGTTCAGAACCTGGGCACCTTAAGCAATGTATGACAAAATGGGATGAGCCTGCCTCAAGTCTGCATTTGTGGACTCACCCGGTCCCTGGTGTCCTTTGTCATCTGAGCCAGGGGATCTGACTAGAGCTGAGTTGTCCTCTTGGCAGACTTGCTCAGGGCCGTTCTTCTGTCCTGTTTCCATAGCTTTTTCTTTACAGCTCTGTAATTTGGGTGTCTAATAACAAACTTAGCTGTGCTTGCTTGTAGTGGGGTCTCCTGCAAAGGCAGGTGCAAGATACCTTATGTTTTGTGTATTGTGGTCCACTCAGACCTCAGGGGCCTTCGTCCTTTCCATACGTTGTATTTCTTTAAATTCGGGAAGCAAGAGCTGTAGATTTTGATCTGAAGAAACCTGTATGTATGGGGCAATAGAAGAAAAACAGGTTTATTGGTTCAGGTTGAGTAAATTTTGCTTTGGAATAGCTGTGCATTAAAATGTGTATGGGGGTGAGAAGAATAGTGTCTCCTCTTGCTGAGTTCAAGTGGGGAGGCTACACGATGAACCGGAATTTGGATTTCTTTTTTAAAGCTTTGTTTTGGAGGGGCTGTGAAAAGTAACAATTGGATTCATTAATAAAGATTAAAGGAAGCTGAAATTGACTAAGGTCATGTCAGGAAGATTTCTATTTGCCGTAAAATGGAAGTGAATTAGTTTTATCTCTTGCACTGCAAAGGTGGGCCCCTTGCCTCTCCTGCTTGTGCGTGTGCAGAAGAGGCTTGAGAGGGAGATTGGAGTTAGGAGATCAGATCTTCCCAGAGGGCTTGGGTTGGGGGCACTCAAGGGAAGAGGTGCAGGGCTTGTCGTTGGACTGACGCTGGAGAGGCCACAGTGTCTGTGGCCTGTGATCTTCAGGGTTCTTGATAATGGCTCTGTGTGTGTCTCATTAGCAGTTGTTAACTCCGTGGGGACAAGGGGCTGAAATGCTGCTTCCCCAGCCCGAGTTTATGCTGCTGGTCTCCTGCTGGTGTCCACCATGAGCTTTCCTGCAGCTGTCATCTACTGCCTCCTCTGTTCATTGCCTATTGAATTGGCCCACAGAGGGTTTTTAATATTTGCTTAGAAGGCTGCTGGAGTGGAAAATGCATATCCACTTAAGACTGTTTCCAGGAATGTGGAAGGAGCAATGGCCATTTTTTCTTGTGAGCTGGCTGTGGTATGACTCCTGCTTTTCATTTCAGGCCTTGACACTCCTGAGGAGACATCTCTGTAGCCTGGCTTTTCATCTGAACAGAACCAAGGCAAGACGCATGTCTGGGCAGGTTCCCTGAAGCACAGACCAAAGGAAGCAACATCAGGAATAGAAGTGGATTTAAATATGGAATTAATGAGAGTTTAGTGAGGGAGGGGCCTTCTGCTGGAGTTCTCTGTTTTCATTTTACTGGGTTATGGTTCTCAGCATGGAAGCAACTGTGGCTCACAGAGGCAGAGAGAGGGCTTATTAGAAGGATGTGGTATGGCTCACAGACTGGAAAGAAAAGCTGGTGTACTCGTCTTAGGAAAGCACTAGGCACAGCAGCCTGGTCTTGGGAATGAATAAGCATACATATCTGCCCAGAAGTCAAAGTGCAGGGAGAGGCCCACCTGGCCTGGAGCAGGTCAGGGAGGGGCACCTTGACCCACAGTCCTTCCAGGCCAAATCCTGTGGGGAGAAGCTGTTCCCCTGGGCCAGCCTGGGCTGCTCTTAGTTCCAGAAGGAGACAGCCGCTGGGCAGCAGGTACCGGAGGGCCCTGGAGCAGCGACTTCACCTCATGCGGCTGCCAGAGTGGACTTGTGTCAGGGGCCTAGGCTTTTGTTGTTTTCATGTTGAAGGCTGACCCCACTGAATATTCTCTATCAGTGAGTCACTGTGAAGAATGTGTTTTTTGATGGGTCCCGCCCCTATAAAGAGTTTTCTCAAAGATTTTTTTCCATCTGGCCTGTGCACAGAGAACGGTGGGAGGGTGTGCATAGCGCCCACTTGGCAGGGAGCAGCTGAAGTTGGTGGTTTTATGCAGTCAGCTCTCTCTACTGCCTGCAAGAATGCTGTCCTCTGGGGAGAGGTCTCTCAGAAATTCCTGGTGTGTGTGGAAGAGGGCTGGGAGCTTGTTATGAGAGCTAGAGGGGCAGTGTTTTGGCTTCTTTGGTTAGACTGACTTGGAAACTGCCTGGTCGCTAACAACTGGACAAGGTGCTGTGTGCTGGGAGTGGTGTCTCTGGATCTGGCACAGGGGCAGCTGAGGAACTGGCCCCCGTCCCCCAGTACCGTGGCCACCGCCCCAGCAGCTGTAGTGTGTGCAGCCAAGTGCTCTTTGTTAATTGGCTTCTCTCCCTTCTTGCCAGGTACCTGCAGATGGTGTGTGTCCATCATCTGTGCTGTCCCGCGTGTGCCAGGCTGATCCATGGTTACTTTCCGGGATGGCAGCAAGGTGATTGCAGCTGAGGATGACCCTGACTGAAAGGCTGCGTGGGAAGATATCTCAGGCCTTCTACAGCCATGGGCTGCTCTGCGCGTCCTACCCCATCCCCATCATCCTCTTCACAGGGCTCTGCATCTTAGCCTGCTGGTACGTCTCCCAGTTGCCCTAGACTTGTTCTTAGGACAGCAGTACTCCTGACCTGACTGCTCTGTAGCCCTTGGACCGTGCGTGCTCTTGACACAGTGGAATTTGAGGCTTCTTGGAACTGCTGAGTTCAGACGTCTAGTTCTGGGGTGTTTAACCACAATAGTAAAACAATCCAGGCTGGCCCTGGCTTAGCGATTCACCAGGTTTGATGTTACTGGTGACCTATCTGAAAATAATGCTTAGATGCTTCTAAGAAGCCACGACTTAATAAGTATGATTTTGTGGTGGTGGTATTTTTTTTTTTTTGTTGTTGAAGTATAGTTGACAGACAATATTATATTGGTTTCAAGTCTATGAGGTAGGGATTCGGCAGTTATCTACATTATTAAATGCTCACCCCAATGAGTGTAGTTGCTGTCATATAGAAAGATGTTGCAGGACCGTTGAATATATCCTTCATGCTGCACTTCTATCCCCGTGACTTATATTATGATTGAGAATTTTTGTGTTCCTTTATCCCCCTCGCCCTCCCCACCCACCCTCCCCAACCCCTCCCCCTGGTCACTTCTCAGTGTCTGTGAGCCTAATGCTGTTTTGTTTTGTTTTTATATTCCACAAATAAGTTGTTGCAAATGGCACGATTTCTTTTCATTTTATGGCTGAATTATATGCCATTGTGTGTATGTACCACATCTTCTTTATCCATTCATCTACTGGTGGACACTTAGGTTACTTCCATGCCTTAGCTATTGTAAATAATGCAGCGATAAACAGAGGGGTGCATATATCTTTTCGAATAAGGTATTTTGTTTTCTTTGGGTAAATTCCTAGGAGTGGAATTATTGAATTTAATGGTATTTCTATTTTCAGTTTTTTGAGGAACCTCCATACTGCTTTACACAGTGGCTACACCAATTGACATTCCCAGTAACAGTGTAGGAGGGCTCCCTTTTCTCCACATCCTCGCCAATGCTTGTTATTTCTTGTCTTTTGGATAGTGACCATTCTGACTGGTGTGGGGTGGTATCTCACTGTGGTTTTAATTTGCATTTCCATGGTGGTTAGTGATGTGGAGCGTCTTTTCATGTACCTTTTGGCAATCTGTGTTTCTTCTTTGGAGAAATGTCTGTTCAGGTCCACCATCCACTCTTAGTCAGGTTATTTGGTTTTTGGGTGTTGAGGTATATGAATTATTTATATATTTTTGATGTTAACCCCTTATCAGATGAGTCATTTACAAATATATTCTCCCATACTGTAGGTTGCCTTTTTGTTCTGCTGATGTACAGAAGCTTTTTAGTTTGATGTAGTCCCACTTGTTCATTTTTCCTTTTGTTTACCTTGGCCGAGGAGATCTGTGTAGGAAAAAATTGCTCATGCTTATGTTCAAGATATTTTTGCCTGTTTTCTTCTATGAGTTTTATGGTTTCATGTCTTACATTTATGTCTTTAACCAGTTCAAGTTTACTTTTGTGTGTGGAGTTAAACAGTAATCCAGTTTCATGTAGCTGTCCAGTTTTCCTAAGACCAGTTGTTGAAGAGGCTGTCTTTCCCCAGTGTATATATTCATGGCTCCTTTATCGTATATTAATGGATCATATATGTCAGGATTTATATCTGGGCTCTCTATTCTGTTCCATCGATCTATGGGTCTGTTCTTGTGCCAGTACCAAACTGTTTTGAGTACTGTATCTTTGTAGTAGAGCCTGAAGTCAGGGAGCATGATACCCCCAGCTTTGATCTTTTTCAGGATGGCTTTGGCTCTTCAGGGTCCTTTGTGGTTCTATGTGAATTTTAGAACTCTTTGTTCTAATTCATTGAAAAATGCTGTTGGTATTTGATAGGGATTGCACTGAATCTATAAATTGCTTGGGGCAGGATGGCCATTTGACCATATGAATTCTTTCTATCCATAAGCATGGGATGGATTTCCATTTATTGGTGTCCTCTTTAATTTGTCTCACGAGTGTCTTTTAGTTTTCAGAGTACATATCTCTCATTTCCTTGCTTAGGTTTATTCCCAGGTATTTTATTCTTTTTGATGCAATTGTAAATGAAGTTGTTTGCCTGATTTCTCTTTTCTCTAGTTCACTGTTACTGTGTAGGAATGCAACAGATTTCTGCATATTAATTTTCTATCCTGCAACTTTGCTGAATCCAGTTATTCTAATAGTTTTTTTGGTGGAGTCTTTAGTATGTATAATATCATGTCATCTGCAAATAGAGTTTTAACTTCTTCCTTACTAATTTGGATGCCTTTTATCTTTGTGTTGTCTGATTGCCATGGCTAGGACCTCCAGTACTTTTTATTCAACATAGTACTGGTGAGAGTGGGCATCCTTGTCTTGTTCCCCATGTTAGAGGAAAAGCTTTGAGCTTTTCACTGTTAAGTATGATGTTGCCTGTGGGTTTGTTATATATAGCCTTTATTATGTTGAGGTACTTGCTCTCTATACCCATTTTGTTGAGAGTTTTTATCGTGAATGGATGTTGAATTTTGTCACATGCTTTTTCAGCATCTGTGGAGATGATCATGTGGTTTTTTTCCTTCCTTTTATTAATGTATGTGATGTTGATTGATTTACGAATACTGTACCATCCTTGCATCCCTGGAATAAGTCTCACTTGGTTGTGATGGATGATCTTTTTGATGCATTTTTGAATTTGGTTTACTAATACTTGCTGAGGATTTTTGTCTCTATGTTCATCAGGGATATTGGTCTGTAAATTTTTTTTTGTGATGTCCTTGTCTGGTTTTGGTATTAGAGTGATGCTCGTCTCATAGAATGAGTTTGGAATTATTTCTTCCTCTTCTGCTTTCTGGAATGCTTTAAGACGGATGGGTATCAGCTCTTCTTTAAATGTTTGGTGAATTCAGCTGTGAAGCCATCTGGCCCTGGACTTCTGTTTGTTGGGAGTTGTTTGATTGCCGTTTGAATTTCATTAATGGTAATCAGTCTGTTCAGATGGTTCCTGGGTCAGTCTTGGAATGATTGGATATTTCTAGGAATTTTTGCATATCCTCTGGCTTGTCCAATTTATTGGCATATAATTTTTCATAGAATTGTCTTATAATTCCTTGAGTTTCTGTGGTGTTGGTTGTAATTTCTCCAGTTTCATTTCTGATTTTGTTTATTTGTGACCTCTCTCTCTCTTGATATGTCTGGCTAGGGGTTTATCTACACTGTTTATTTTCTTGAAGAACCAGCTCTTGGCTTCATTGACATTTGTTCTATTGTTTTATTGTTCTCTGTTTTATTTACTTCTGCTCTGATCTTTATTTTTGTCCCTACTCCTAATTTTGGGCTTTGTTCTTCTCTTTCTAGTTCCTTTGGTTGTGAGGTTGGGTTGTTTATTGGGGATTGTTCTTGTTTCTTGCGGCAGGCCTGTATTGCTATGTACTTCCCTCTAGAACGGCCTTGGTGCATCCCACATAATTTGAACTGTTGTGTTTCTGTTTTCATTTTTTCTCCGTGTGTTGTTTGCTTTCCTCTTTGATTTGTTCATTTATCCATTGATCACTTAGAAGCATGTTGTTTAGCCTCCATGTGTGTTTTTTGTTTAGTTTTTCTTCATGTAGTTAATTTCTAGTTTCATACCATTGTGATCTGAAAAGATGTTTGATACAATTTTAATGTTTTTGAATTTGTTGAGGCTCTTTTTTGTGTCTTAATATGTGATGCATCCTGGAGAACTTTGAGAAGAATGTGCATCCTGCTGCTTTTGGGTGGAGTGTTCTGTAGATGTCTGTTGAGTCCATCTGATCTAATGTATTGTTCAGTGTCTCTGTTTCCTTATTTATTTTCTGTCAGGATGATCTGTCTATTGAAGTAAGTGGGGTTTTAAAGTCTCCCACTTAGGTCTGCTAGTATTTGTTTAACATATTTAGGTGCTCCTATTTTGGGTGCATAGATGTTTATAATTGTTATATGATTGTGTTGGACTGATCCCTCTATCATTATGTAATGTCCTTCTTTGTCTCTTGTTACTTTCTTTGTTCTGAAATCTGTTTTGTCTGATATAAATACTTCTACTTCTGCTTTTTTCTCCCTTTTGTTTGCAGGAAATATCTTTTCCATCCCTTCATTTCAGTCTCTGTGTCTTTAGGTCTGAAGTGAGTCTCTTGTAGGCAGCATATATCTGGGTCTTGTTTCACTATCCATTCTGCCACCCTCCATCTTCTGATAGGTGCATTCAGTCCATTTACATTTAAGGTAATTATCGATGTGTATGTACTTATTGTAAAAGGCATGATCTTTTAATATTCCTCCTCAGAGTTCAGAGTTCAGTTTCCTTTTGTTACCTGGTTAGGAGTAGGACACTTTGAGTATTGCAAAAACAAAGTCCATTTGAACAATTCCTTGGACACCCTCTTACAGGCTAACCCCAGAGGCCTGGTTCTCTGTTCCTCCATCATTTTCCTGCAGCGACTCCTCCTGCTCTCTCGTTGATTCTTGGGGCCTGCTTTGTTTAACAAGGACTGCCGTGAGGGCCGTGTCTGCCCTCGGTCCTTGTCTTCCTGTCCAGGGCCCTGTGGAAGCCTGAGGGCCATGGCAGCAAGAAGTCTTATGTCAGAGGGCATCTGATGGCCCTTTTGTCTGTAAAACACTGACGGCTGTGAAAGAGCCCTTCTTGCCTCCAGTGTGCGATGTTTTGGGGTCAGCACTGTGCAGGAAGGGGGCTGACTCCACTGTCAGCACAGTTGTCTGTGAGCCCAAGGGCTCACTTGAGCAGGACCGCTGAGCACCGCTTGTTGGGAATCGCTACTGGGTGCAGTTAGTGTGCCAGGCTAGATATCTGCTTTATGGCATCTGGTTTAATGTCTCATCAGCCCTCATAATAACCTTGGGGGAGGCCCACTTATATCTCCATTTAACCAAAGGGGGTAGGAGGATCAGGGACTTGGCTGGTCTACACAAGAAAGGAACAGGGGGTTCAAATCCAGGCCTAGGGATCCTGGTGCCTGCGCCTTTTCCCTTTGTCACCCAGCGCCCCCCTGAATCTGCGCTGTTCTGTGGACTGTGTCACGTTGTGTGACATCCTGTAGCTGAGGAGCCGGGCGGCCCCCAGAGCCCTGTGCTGGCTGCTCCCTCATGTTGTCTCTCATCCAGAGCTGCACTCTCCAGGCCTGGCCGGTGCATGGCAGTGGTTCTCCGGCCTGAGCGTGCATCAGAATCACCTGGAGGGCACATTAAACAGATTTCAGCCTCCACCCCACAGTTTGTTACCCATGGGGTCTGGGCTGAGACCAGTAATTTGCATCTGTAAGACAGCTCTGCCTACAGACCACATGGTGAGCCAGGCTGCTTCTTGAAAACTCCTCTGAAGTTCTACTTCTCTTTTTCTTATCTCTGGGCCAGCAGTTTGGAGTGAGATTCATGGTTATTATCAGTAAGGTTGCCTTCTGTGGAGAGTGGTGGGACCCAGCTTCCCCTCCACTGAATTCCCAGTTCCTTGATGATCCCTTAATGCACCTTTGCCACTGGGGAAGGGGGTAAATAGACACCGGATGGATGAGGACATTGAGGTAGACTTGTATCTGGGTGGGCAGTTGAGGAGGTGGTTGTGATTCCCCTCTGCAAAGACAGCTGTAGCTACGGGAAGAGAGAAGCACTTCTCTTTGCTGTCCGTCTTCTGGGGATTGTGTACAGCCAGCTGGGACCAGGCAGCTCCCTGCACAGGAGTGTAGGGTGTGTGCAGCAGGTGCTCAGGTGGAGTTGGGTCTTCTTTTTGAATGAATAACCTGATATCACACAAGTGTTTGAAGACACATTGTGCTTGAATTTATGATGTGGGGCCTCATGATGATGAGATGGCCGAAGTGTCAACAAGTATGGACTCCTCCCTCAGGTGAGCTAGGAGGCGTGCAGGGGCTAGCGAGGACACAGATACAATCACTTCGGTGTGTAGCAGCTGGCCACCCTGCCTCCGTCCATCAGGGGCTCCTGGCTAAGCACAGCCCTGAGAAGGGGAGGGTGAAGCTCAGGGTGGAGCGGGCTGCTGGCAGGGAGGGGGTGGTCTCCCTGACAGAGCGGCAGAGCCTTCCAACCTGCTACTCATTTGGTTGCCTGGCATCCTTGGAGGGTTGCTGTTCTGTGGTTCCTGTAAACATGTGACTCTAGCATGAAGAGCTACTTAGGGGTACCGCTGTGTGGCGGGTCAGAATCGATCCTTTTCTACCCCACCAGGCGATAGGACCTTGTTGGAGACTGGTGCTGATGCCTGGCACTGAAGGAGTTTGCTCCTTAAGCAAGAAGCCTGAGGACGGGGTCTTAGCTGAGTGGGTCATGGACAGGGCCTTACGGGCTCTGCCTAGATAGCACAGAGGGCATGACCCACCTGACGGAAGTCAAGGAGAAAGCATCTCAGTGCACGTGGCCATAACATTCGAGCTGTGTGCCAGAGAGTGGCGCCGACCTCCCGAGCCAGGCAGCCGAGCCATGGCTGTGGTGCTACCCTGTGCGGAGAGAGGCATGTCAGAGAGCTTCCCATGTGGCAATGCCTGTTCAGCCTCTGCTCCCCAGCAGGGCAGGCCCCTGCACACCTGCTGCCCTTTTTGGTCCCTCCCTCTGGTGGCACTCTTGTTTGCTCATGTCCTCTCAGTCTGAAGAGAGAAGCAGCCTGTGTCATCACATTCTTAGTGCTGTGAACTTATTTTCCCAAACCAGCATTTTTGTCCTGTGATCTTAATAGAGTTTTTTAAAAAATATAATTTATTTTATTATCATTAATCTACAATTACATGTGCAATATTACGGTTATTAAACTACCCCTTCATCAGGTCCCCCCCACCAACCCCATTACAGTCACTGTCCATCAGCGTAGTGAGATGCTATAGAATCACTACTTGTTTTCTCTGAGTTGTACTGCCCTCCCCGTGCCCCCCCAACATTACATCTGCTAATCGTAATGCCCCTTTTTCCCCCTTATCCCTCCCTTCCCACCCATCCTCCCAGTCCCTTTCCCTTTGGTAACTGTTAGTCCGTTCTTGGGTTCTGTGAGTCTGCTGCTGTTTTGTTCCTTCAGTTTTTTTCTTTGTTCTTATACTCCACATATGAGTGAAATCATTTGATACTTGTCTTTTTCGGCTTGGCTTATTTCACTGAGCATAATACCCTCTAGCTCCATCCATGTTGTTGCAAATGGTAGGATTTGTTTTCTTCTTATGGCTGAATAATATTCCATTGTGTATATGTACCACATCTTCTTTATCCATTCATCTACTGATGGACACTTAGGTTGCTTCCATTTCTTGGCTATTGTAAATAGTGCTGCGATAAACATAGGGATGCATCTGTCTTTTTCAAATTGGGCTGCTGCATTCTTAGGGTAAATTCCTAGGAGTGGAATTCCTGGGTCAAATGGTATTTCTTTAATAGAGTTTTTAAAAACCTTTCCTCAGCATCTGATTGGCTTAGGAAATGCTTTCCAAGGCTAGATGAGGGCGCCCAACCTCTGATGACGATGAAGACTCTCAGAGAACATGTAGAATTTGCGCCCTGTGAACGGGAGACCCGAGGTCATGGGCCCTGGGCCCAGGCCCTGCTACTGCTTCTACCCTGGGAAGTCTTTCTGCCCGGGCAGCTCCCTGTCTGTATCAGGGCGTCAGGTTGCCTCCAGGAAGCAAGTGTGGGTCATGGAAGCTGTCGGGAGGCTTACTAGCTACTTCAGTGCCATGAATGTTTACTTGTCATCATGCCGGGAGTGAGCGGCCTGCTCAGCTTGGGCCCAGGCTGCTCCTGATACCCTGCCTGGCCCTGCAGCTGCCTGAGCCTTAGGCCTGCTGTTTGCCGCCGTGCCACCCGGGACTGTGAATGCCCTTCCCTCCAGCAAGCCTGAGGAGACTGGCAGCCTGTAGGCACTGTGGCGAGAGGTGTCTGTTTATGTCCTCGGAGATTCAGCCAGCAGGACTGAGGTGCAGCCCTGAGCGGTCCCCCAAGGCAGAGTGTGCCGGCTCTGGGCCTGCCTTGGGGCATGGGGGGTTCCCCATGGGGCAGGAAGGAGGCCGGGGTGCCAAGCCAGCAGTACTGCCCTGGTACAGGTCAGAGGTTAACGTGAGGGTCACTGGGTTACTTATGATTCCACAGCCCGTGCCCATGGGTAGAAGGTGGATTTAAACTTGGAAAGCAGGTTCAAGTCACAGTGAGGCTGTTCTAAGGCCCCTGGCAAATGACCACCGTGCAGCTTGTATGGGCATTCCAGAGTGGGCCTGTCCTGAGCCCTCTTTCTCTGGAACAAAGCAGCCTCTGCTTCTCAGCCTGTCTCCCCCATGTGCCAACATCGCAGCTTGCTCAGTGGTCCCCATGGCCACTTTAGGAGCTGCACTCGGGGGACTGTGGAACTGGTTCCTTTCTGTGTCCCTGTGGCGCTCTGTGCACATTTTATTCTCTTTCGTGAACAGGGAGAGGTCTAAGTAACTGAAGCCCCGTCTGCATCTTTGGTTTGGAGAGCCAGTCCGGGCGGCTGGCAGTGTCCCAGAGCACCACAGACTTCTTCCCTAAAGCCTGGAGTCCAGAGCCCCAGGCCGCTCCCCAGTGGCTCAGGGTGCTGACGTGCTCAGCATTCCAAAGCAAGGGCACCCATGAACAGATGTTACTCCTGGCCTCACAGGCAAGCTCCAGAGACACTCCAAAAGGCCTGTAGGAGGCAAGAGAGTCCTTTGCCACCCACGATGCCCACAACCTGAAGAAGGGAGGTCATGTGACCTCAGAAATGACCCCTTCTGGCTTTTCTCACCTCTCCCAGTCCTGCGGTGCTCCCCTCGAGGAGTGAGGAGAACACACCCCACCCACAGTGCCCATGTGACACCGAGTGCCATTTCTGGGGTTGCTGTTTCCACGTGCTCTGTGATCCCATCATGACAACAGAGCTGTGCAGCCAGGATACCGTGTGCACACAGGGTGACATGAGCACACAGGGCTCCCTGCTCAGATAGCAGGGAAGTGCCATCACAGGATGGGAGTGGGGAGAGTGCGTTCCTGTCAGTGCCCGCAGGGTGTACTGTGGTGCTGCCAGCCAGGCTGGGGGGCCGTCGCCTTGCCCTGCCAGGACACAACGGGATGTGCACACCTGACCTTGCCCTCCTTGTTTCTAAACTCAGACCCTTGTCATGGGCCAGTGGCAAATGGGATACCTGGACAAGGAAGGTCAGGCCAGGTCCTGGATGCAAGGGGAGGGAAGCTGGTGGGCATGAAGCTGTGCTAGGGAGGAGGCACCATGCATGAGCCTACACTGGAGACCCTCAGCACATGCCCCACTATGTTGGAGCTCAATGACAAAGCCCCAGTATAAAGACAAGTTTAGTAAGAATTTCTGTGTGGTTACTGCAGAGCCTTAAACCCCAGTGCCAGGCCCTCCTGAAGGTGGGGTCCTGTATAGCCACACGGATCGTACCCCGTGTGCAGCATCTGGTAGATAAATAACGCATGTTTCTTGAACATCTTCCACGTGGCGGGTATTGGCAATGCAGAAATTAAAACGGCATGCACCCTCCCCATGTGTTTCTACAGTCACAAGCAGATGAACAGAGTTCCTGGGATCTGTGTACAGAGCGTAGGTGCCTTTTGGTCCAGGGGTGGAGGAGTAGAGGCAGTGTTGCCTTAAGGATAAGCAGGAATTTGGCCAGCATTTGGGGTGCAGGGGAGCATTTCTTTTTGGGTACCCCCAGAGACAAGGATTTGAGTACATGTAGCATGTATGCGGGATGCAATGAACTTGGTAGGAAGGTGGGAAAGTGAAGAGGATGGGAAGGTGCGTCGTCCCACACATTCCCACCATGGTCAGAGGACAGGAACCTCACTGGGGGACACGGAGGGATGGGGCAGGACCACCTCAGAGCTCCCCTACCAGGTGTGGGGCTGGGATGCCTGTGTGGGGTCAGTAGGCTCCCTGGAGGGCCACCTACAGGCCCTGTTGTGTATTTCTTTTTCTTTTTTTTATATAAGCCTTTAAAAATGTAAAAATCATTCTTTGCTCATAGACCACCCCAAAGCAGCCTGTGCGCTGTAGTTTGCCGACCCCTGATGTGTACAGTAACAACATCTTGTTGAGGGCTCCTTTCCAGCCAGCAGGAATTCCTGAACCATGGACTTTCTCACCTAGGCAGACAAGCCTCCAAGAGCTGTAAGTGCAGGTGGTTGGAAACTGGGCCAGCACGGCCAGAAATAAGATCAGAGAGATGAGGGTACGGCCCCAAGCAGCCTCTGAAGATGTGTTGGGTGGCCAGGTGTGGCGAGCAGGCTGTAGAGGCACTGCCGCCGAAAGCCACGTGGGCCTGGCCGGGGGAGGTCCGGACTGCAGTCCATATGTGATCAGGAGACAGGGATGGGATTGCAGGGGTGGAAGCAGGGAGCCTAGCCTGGCTAGTGTGTTACTGCAGGGGAGAAGAGATGGCTGCTTAAGTCTTAAGTGGAAGCCCAGAGGGGGTGAGATGTGGCTGAGTCTGGATGTATTCTGGAGGAGCTTTCAGGATTCTCTAAGGACCAGATGTGGAGCAACAGAGGGTTGGCATTAAAGTTCCTGCCCTGAGTGGCTGGAATGGGTGTGACTGGGACAGGAAGGGCAGGGAAAATGTGGGGACCAGGGTCTGGTCTGTTTCCTAGGCCCTGTAGGATCAGAGTAAATCTGGTCCCGGAAACACTGCAGAGGCAGTATGAGGGTGGTGGTAGAAAGCCCCAGACGACTTCTTTCTTCAAATGTGTTTAGTCTGTTTTGTCACCTTAGAAAGATGAGTGTGTGTTTACTTCTGAAAGTTCCCTGACACTTTCCTTCTAAGCTTTCCTTTTGGTCTAGAATTTGTTAGCCATGGAGGGCAATTACTCCCTTGTACTTGTCATTTTTGTAGAATCTTTTTCTTGGTGTTTTCTTTTGCCTGTATTAAAAGGAATATATGGTTACTTAAATTGTTAAACAGAACAGCATCCTCTTTAGCAATACTGTTTCATCTTGGTTGCTAGAAGCTGTTAATAATAATTGAAATCTCTGAGGTGACCACTAACAAAATAGCTTGAAATATACAGAGAAGGAAAGAAGGGAATCAAAGTGGCACACTGTAAAAAACAAACCAAATTCAACAGCAGCAATGGAGGAAGTGAACAAAATCATACAAGACATACAGAAAACAATTAAATGGCTAAGTAAACACTTCCTTGTCAGTAATCTTATTATATTCAAGCAGACTAAGCTCTTCAGATTAAAAGACAGGTTGGTAGATGAGATTTTAAAAAGACTCCAGCCATATGCTGTCTTCAGAACACTTGGAACACAAGGAGGTAGGAAGTAAAGGGATGGAAAAGATCCATGCCAGACACGAACTGGAGAGACCTGGAGTGGCTTTATTGTTGGCAGGCAACAGGTAAAAGGTTATAAGGGAGAAAGAGCATATTGATAGGTGGTTCAGTGCAGCAGGAGGCTGTAACGCTTACCCACACCTGACCCCCGAGCCCAGAACGCATGACCAAAGCCGGCGGGACCGTGCAGAGAAATGGGCAGCACGGCAGCATCAGCTGGAGGTGGCAGCTCTCCACGTTCCACAGAACAAGCAGACGGGCGGGGAAGGAAATGCAGACGTGAGCGACGTTGTGAACCAAGCAGGCCTAACAGACTGAGGGAACCGTTCCCCCAGCAGCGTTGCACACATGGTCTCAGTGCGTGGAGCGTCTGGCACAAACCGCGGGCAGCCGCAGAGTAAGTCCTGAGGCATTGTAAGGGACCGAGATCATTGGAAGGATCTTTTCCAGTCACAGTGGAATGAAACTAAGAGGAGTTAAGAGAGGGAAAATGGGAAAAAAATCACAGATACGTGGAAACTGAACATGTTCTGAAACAGCCAGTAAGGCAGCGAAGAAATCAGACTATACGGAGATGCTGGAAACACAAAGCTTATGGGGAGTGGTGAAGGCGTGTGAGAGGGAGGCTGATCGCTGGGAGGAGGACTTGAGTCATGTTCAGGGTATGTGAGAAGCCATAAACCAGCAAGAGGGCAGTTGACCCACTTAAAACACAGAGGAGTTGAAGAAATGCTTCACAAAAGAGGACATATCCAAATGTCCGATGGGCATGTGAAAGGATTTTCAACATTGTTGCACATTAAAGCCACAAAGTGGAACCATTGCCTTCTTTTAACGGTTGCAATCATTTGAACTGACAAAGGGGTGGCAGGATTTGGAGCAGTTGAAACTGTCATTTGTGTACCTACTTTGAAACTTGTATTATCTATAAAGCCAAGCTAATGACATCTGGTACCCCAGAAATTTCATTCTAGGAACATAACCAAGAAAAATGAGTGCTTGTGGCCACCAAAAGTCATACATGCAGACAGTCACAGTAGCTTTACTCTTAATAGCTCATATGGGAAACAGCGCCAATTCTACGACAGTGGCCAGGTAAGTGCACTACAGTGTTCGTTCAAAGGAGCAGAACATACTGTGGATGAGAATGACCTTGCCACATATACCAGCGTGGGTGACTCCAGCAGGTGCAGGTCACGTGAAAGCAGCCGCTCATGAAGTAGCACACAGGCAGTGCTTGGTCTCATCTGAAAGCCATTCAGAAAGAAGCAGTCCTCATTTATGGTGGCAGAAGTCCTGATTGTGGTTTGGGGGTGTGCCCCTCACCGGGCAGGGGCATGAGGCTGCCTTCTGAGGTTCTGGTGTCCTACAGCTCGATGTAGATAATGGTCACACAGATGTAAGAATTCACCGCACTACGTGAAGACCTGTGTATCGCACGTGTGAAAGTTAATCCTCAGTTGAAAAAAAAGTTTTTAAAAAAGTCCTGAAACTAAATGTGCATCTGTTTGCCAATGTTTTGATGCAAGGTCAGTGTTTCTCCTTGTGTGGCAGGTCCGTGGACGTGTGCCATGTGACCTGGTGTGATCTGCACCCTCAGCCTGTCACTGTCTGTCCCTGCTGATTGGAACGATTGCTCTGCAATCTGAATTGGACCTTTCTGGATTTTTATAGCTTTTTCTCGTTTCTTAATGTTGTCTATCTTATGTAACAACTTTTTTTCTTTTAGCATCTTGCCTTTATTCTATCTCTAAAAGTATTCAACCAGTCTATTTTATGAAGCAGACTTCCTTGTAAGCTTCTGTGACTAAAACTGGGTATGAAAATTTCTTGTCTGGGTGGCGTCTGAGTTTCTTTCTAGCTTCGAAGTTTTATCATCTTAATATATTAGGCATTTGTACATTCCTACAAGGAGGAATTTAGTGCAGCTCCAAAGGCCCCGAGTTATTGCCTCTGCACAGACTCCCTTGTTCACATCCTGACCCACATCCTGACCCTTCTCTCTGTGTTCACCCCAGCTACCCTCTGCTGAAGCTCCCGTTACCAGGAGCAGGACCTGTGGAATTCACCACTCCAATGAAGGATTACTCACCCCCGTCTGCGGCCCCTGACCGCCAACCAGGAGAACCCAGTGAGCAGCCGGAGTGGGTAGGTGCCCGCGGGTTGCTGAGGAGGGCCCTGCGTGGTAGAAACTCGCCGGGGCTTGGGTCAGCTTAGGACTGGCGAATACATGTCCTTGAGCAGCCTGACAGAGGCACCAGAAAAATTTTAATGAGTAACCTTTTTTGAAAGGAAACAGCAGGTGACACAGAAGTGTGACTATCCTAGGAAAGCTGGTATGTGGTCGTCGTGGCTGGGCCAGCGGCTCTGGGTTCACGGGCTGGCCGCTCCCACACTGTGCCAACTGATCACAAGAGCCGCTGTGTGTCTCCATAGGGTGCTCTGACAGCCGGTGTTGGCTGTGTGTGCCTGTTTTTTTTTTCTTTTTCCCCAAATAAGTTTTTCTTTTGAAGTATCATTGATATACAGTGTTCTTTGGTTTCAGAGGTGCAACACAGTGGTTCAGCAGTTACCCATATTCTTAAATCCTCGCCCTCTCTAGTGTGGTTACTATCTGTCAGCATAGGAAGATGTTATAGAATCATTGACTGTATTCTCCGTGCTGCGCTTCCATCCCTGTGACCAACTTACATTATAATTGAGAATTTTTGTGCCCCTTTATCGCCCTCACTTTCCCTACCTACCCACCCCAACTCCTCCCCCATCGTCCCTTCTCAGTGTCTATGAGTCTACTGCTGTTTTGTTCCTTCTGTTTTGTTTTTATATTCCACAAATAAGTGGAATAATACGGTATTTGTCTTTCTCTGCCTGGCTTATTTCACTGAGCATAATATCCTCTAGGTCCATCCGTGTTGTTGCAGATGGCAGGATTTCTTTTCTTTTTATGGCTGAATAATACTCCATTGTGTACATGTACCACCTCTTTGTTGATTCACCTATTGATGGACTCTTAGGTTGCTTCCATATCTTTGCTATTTGCAAACAGAGCAGTGATAAACACGGGGGTGCATATGTCTTTTCGAATCAGGGATTTTGTTTTCCTTGGGTAAATTCCTAGGAGTGGAATTACTGGGTAGAATGGTATTTCTATTTTTAGTTTTTTGAGAAACCTCCATACTGATTTACAGAGTGGCTGCACCAATTGACATTCTCACCAACAGTGGACTCCACATCTTCACTGATGTGTGTTGTTTTTTTGTCTTTTAGATAGTGGCCATTCTGACTGGTGTGAGGTAGTATCTCACTGTGGTTTTAATTTACATTTCCCTGATGACTGGCAATGTGCAGCATTTTTTCATGTGCCTGCTGGCCATCTGTATTTCTTTGGAGAAATGTCTGTCAGGTCCTCTGCCCATTTTTTAATCGGGTTATTTGTTTTTTTGGGTGTTGAAGTGTGTGAGTTTCTTTAGATATTTTGGACATTAACCCCTTCTCAGATGAGTCATTTACGAATATATTCTCTCATACTGTAGTTGCCTTTTTGTTCTGCTGATGGTGTCCTTTGCCATACAGGAGCTTTTTCGTACTTGCTCCTCACACTCCAGTCAGGTAAAAAGCATGGTTTTAATCCTGTACAGTTCAGGAAGCTGGGGGCCCCAGGGTGGCACCATGTCTCACTTTGCAGCTTATGTGGGGTCCACACTGGATTACGATCCGGGTGTCCTGGTGGAGCCCAATGCTTCTGGGCTGCTCTGCTCTCCAGACTGTCTCCAAGTTGAGCACTGATGCAAACAAGGACAAGCCCCCCCCAGTTGAGGGTCATGTTCAGGGCTTCACCCACCCAAACTCTGGACCTGCTGTTTGGAAACCTTACCAGCTAGGGTAGATTCTCAACCTCACGCCTGCTGGGTAGTGGACTGGGTCCTTCTTCCCCAGGCCATGCTTCAGTCCCTGACATGCAGAGGCTGTTGGGGAGGGACCATCGCTCAGGGATAGCTCTTTTGCCTTCTCTCAGTGGTTGCACATTCCTTCCGGAGTCCCACAGCAGCTGGGCATCTTGTTACAAACTCAGCTTTACTGTTGCTCAAGGAGAGCCATATCTGGTAAGATAGGTGGTGTTAAATGGCAGCTGGTGTCAGCGGGGAGCACACAGCCTGCGCTTTGTGGACTGGGCACGAAGGCCAGAGGCAGTGTGGTTGGATGCTGGCAGAAGCCAGTTCTGTAACTTTGTGCCCATGCCAGACTGGTGGCTCACTGTGGGGCCTCCTTGGTTTAAACCGTGCACCTTCATTAACCTCTTGATGAGGTTTTACCACATATTTCTCTGAAGTCCCTGTTTCAACAAGGTCGTCTTGTGTTTGTGGGTGTTGCTGGCGAGTGTAGCTCAGTGGGCCGGATGGTGTAGAGCAAATGTTCAGTGATGCGGCGGGAGCTGCCTGCAAGCTTCTCCAGGCTTCCCTGGCACCCTTCTTTGCCCTGGATGACTGCAGGAAGTGGGTGTTCAAACACATGAGGGCTCAGGGGTCAGGACTGAAGGAGACCCAGGCCTGGTGTCCAGCAGCTCAGCGGTCAGTGACCTCACCTCCAGGGACTGTCCACAGTACCACTATTGGCCAGCAACACAGGCAAACTGGGATGCAGTAGTTATCAACCCAGACAGAGCAAGTGGGTTGCAAAATTCGTAGCCGGGCCAGGGCAACTCGAGGACATTGTGGTTGGACCTCAGAAGGGAGAGCACCTCTCGGCTTTGAGTCAAGCCGGGTCGTGGTCCCCTAACCTGGCTGCAGTGGCACCAGCCCCATGTTCCCACAGCATGGAGGAGAGGGCGAGAGGGTGCCCACTGGGCTCTGAGTGGGGTCCCCATCTTCAGTCCTGTGGAGAGGGGGATTTGCTCAGCAGGCTGAGAATAAGGGGCTCCAAGGGAAAGTGGGCAGCCTCGGTGTGGGCGGTGGGGTGCCTGCTGCCCACGCCAGGGAAACCATGGCGTCCACAAACCATTTATGCCTTTAGGCAGGACATGGGCACCAAGGGTCTGCAGTTTGCCTGGTGGGATGTTATCAGACCTTGCGGAGCCTCACAGCTTCCAACGAGGTCCCAGGCTGCTTGGGAAGAGGAGACAGAGATGTCAGTGGAAAAGAGATACAATACATGTCCGAGAGACACAGGAGCCAACTGAAAAGCCCCCAGTGGCCGATGCTGGAAAGTGAAATATGTTGTATAACAAAATAAAGTGGATTGGATTGTAACCCCAAGTGTATAAATACCTGAGTCCATATGATCGAATAATAAGATAGGAGAGGCTCCTTTACATGGAGAGTGTGCTGGCCGCCCTCAGCAAGGAGACCAGGCCCGGCACCAGCAGGGGTGAGTGGTGGGTAGGCGAGAAGGGCATTTTACTTTACGAGGATGACCAGGCAGCCCCGGAGCGGGACTTTGTATGCAGCCTTGCTCGGTACCCAGAACAAGGGAAGCCTGGGAAACCCCCACCCAGAGAAGCCTCAGTAGACAGGACAGCCAGGTGCCAGTAGTGTCCCGGGTGGGGTCCTGGTGGGAGGAGGGAACTGGTGTCCTTACTTCCCTAGCGACAGTGTCTCAGGCTTTCCTTACGTTGGATGGCCTTGACGGTTTGAGGAGTGTCGTGTGCCTATTGTGTGGCATATCCGTCAAGTGGCGTCGGTCTGTTTTTCCCTAGACTAGATGGGGTGTGGTTTTGGATGGCGAAGTGTCGTCCTCACGTCTGTCAACCTTCTGAAAGATTTTTCACCCCCGTGGAGTTAAGTGTTTGTGCTGCAGGGGCCTTGGTGCTGCCAGGCTCTCTGCCAGCCTTTCTAGCGGATGCTCAGGGCGCCTGCGGTGCTTTCCTTGAGCTTCCTACTCTGCAGTGTGTGCTCACAAGATGTGGCCATTTTGATTGACTTGTTTGCATTTGTTCTCAACTTGTGGTTCTTTCTGGGCGTGACCTCCAGCCCCCTTTTGTAGATATGTCCCACAGAGGGATGACAGCTGCACCCTGAATTCACGCCTGTGGGTGTCCCCTAGGGAGGGCTTTGTCTACTCAGCCAGGTCCCTGCACCCTGAGTTGTGGCCACCCTGTGCTGGAGTCGCTGTGGTCTGCAGCCTTCTGGGCTTGGGGCAGGCACTTCCCTCTGGGAAGAGAGGAAGCGAGGGGAACAGCAGGGAAGGCGGAAACGTCCTCTTGCAGCTGTGTGACTCGGGGCAAGTCACTGAGCACCTCTGTGCCTTAGTTTCTGCATTGGTAAATGGGGATGCCTACTGGGCCTGCAATGGACATCATCATAGGGTTAGGGGAAGGGATGCAGAGGGTAAGTGCAGCGCCTGGCCCGTCACTGCAGCACGTGGCAGATGTCTGTGGCCATCACCATGTCATCATGGTCATTGGTCATATCCGGCCAAAGCAGAGAAGGGGGCAAAGGCTCCTGTTGGACCGCCCTCGTGTGTGCCCGGCACGCACCCCTGCCGTCCCCCTCGGCTCGGCTCGCAGTGCCCAGGCGCTGCCCCCTCCAGCCCCTCTGTGTTCTGTATTTAGACTCAGTTGAGTCAGCCTTTCATCCAGTGCTGTGCATGTAGCAGATGCCGGAGAACGGTTTCTGTTGAACAGAGAGCAGAGCTGCATATTTAGGAGACAGGGAATCTGTAGCGAGGCTCTTTTCTTGGAGGCAGGAGGGACCGAGGTACGTCTGAGCTGTGGAGCTTAAGCTGTGCTCTGTAGGTGGCGGGGAGCCATCCTTAGAGGAATGACATGGTGGAAGTGGTGGAGAGAGCAGTGTCTCTTGTTGTGCAGTGAGATGCTGATGCCCAGGAGAAGGGGCGGAGGTGACGGAGGTGCCAGTCAAGTTTTAATGGGCTTAGACATAATGACACAGTTGATGTGTTTTAGGTGGACACGTTGCTGGATGGGCTGCCGTGTGGTGTGTTTGGCCCTCACAGGGCCTGGGGAGCCTGAGACCCTCTCCCATTTCCTGCATTAAGTAAGGGCCTGAGGCTGGAGAGCAGAAACCCTTGTCCAAGGCCCACAGCCAAGGGTGGAGCTGGAGCCTGAGCCCAGGTAGGCCCCCAAACCTGCCCTGCCCACCACCTCTCTCCCCCTGCCTGCCCAGAGCTGGGTGACAAGGTCCCCTACATCCTGTTTGGGGGTCCCCAGGTGCGCCAGTGAAGGTGAAAAGCCAGGAGCTCTGTATAAATGTTAAGGAAGGACCATTTACAAAGAAGCCAAGCCTGCACTGGCCTGGCTGCCCTCGACCATCATCGTGAGACCTGGACCTTACACCAGGCCCTGCCGGAATGCCCCACAGGTGGCTGGGCTTCCAGGGCAGCACGGTCGTGTTTGTGGTGGCCAGAGACCCAGGGGTCCTCAGGACCTCAGCTCCCCTCCCGTGCCTGTGCTCTGTGGAATGCGAAGGGTTTAGAACTACCAGGCGGATGGCTGGCCTTGTCTGGGGACAGGCGCACTGGCCTTGTATCCTGGCTCTGCTGCTATCGGCATGTGTCCCTGCACACACTCTTTTCTCTCTGAGCCTTGGTTTTCCTGTGTGGGTCCTCTAGCTCTGAGTTTCTCAAGGCTGCCTCCAAGGAGTCTGCCAAGGCTGTAGGACAGGAGAATCTGCTTCTGAGCTCCCTGCAGCACCGGCTGGCCAGTCCTCTCGGGCTGCGGGCCTGCGGGCTCCGTTCCCCTCTAAAGGTGGGCTGGAGGCCCTCAGTTCCTTGCCACATGGACCTCTCTGGAGCAGCTCATGACATGACTTCATCAGAGTGGTGGACCCAATAGAGTGGGTGGAGGGCGCTGAGCTTTTCTTTTCTTCCATTTTTAAAATTGTGTCAAAATACACATACGTAAAATGTAGCTTCCTGACCAGTTCAGGCACATATTTCCCTGGTACTAGACTTTCACATGGCTGTGTGGCCAGCACCACCCTCCATCCCCACAACTCTCCATCTTGTCAAAAAGAGACTGTGCCCATTGGGCAGCAGCCTCAGGCGCTGGTGACACCTCTCCCTCTGTCTCCAGGGGCCTGTCCTTGGGGATCCCTGCAGTACTGGTTATCTTGTGACAGGCTTGTCTCACTCACGTTGTGCCTTCCAGGGCCATAGTCTTCGGTAACCTAACATCAGAAATGGCAACCTGGCGCTTTCACTGTGTTCTCTCTCAGAAGCAGGTCTCTCTCGGGCAGGTGCCATGTGGGCGTGGACACCAGGGGGTGGGATTCCTGGGCTTTCTGGGAGGTGACCTGCCACGGTTCCACCCAGTGACAGGTCTGGGCGTCTGGGCTCTGCTGGCCATGGGCTTCCTCAGTCACCCCCTTTGGGTGCTGTTGGCTGTATTGAGTAGGGATTGATAAGGACCTGGCAGTGCGTGGTGAGTGTCACAGCCAGGTAGCCTCCCAACCACTGGTTGCTCGGCACTGTAACTCCAGGTCCGTATCCGGAGCCCCTCCTCTCGAGATAGCCAGGGCCTTTTTGGATCGACTACCTAACCAGGACCTGTCCTGGCCTCCACTCCTTCAGTTGTGCTGTGATGCCTGGCAGGGCTCCTCTGAGCACCTCGGCCGGCTGGGCTCTGAAGCCCCTGATGATCGTTCTCACAGGGCAGAGGCAGGTTCTGGGAAGAGCAGCGTGCGATGTTCAGGGAGGAGACCAGGTTGGTGTCTTGGCCCCATCACGATGCCTTAGGTGGCCTCCTGTTTCCATAGACATGCAGTCATGTGCCACAGCTGTTTCATGCTCGTATGTCCACTAGTCTCTGCACATGCTGTTTAACACACGTGTGTGTCTCTGTGGTGTGTGTGTGTGTCTCCCTGATGCTGCAGGCTGACTGTCCTTACCCCCTCTGCACAAGGAGGCTGAAAACCAGAGAAGGCAGATTGTTTCCAGCCTGCCCAGCTGGAGAGCTGGGACTTAAGATTGGGTGTTTTGATCTTCAAAACCATGGCCCTTCAAGTGGCCAAACCAGGGTCAGTAAGACAGGCAACAGCACGTTTTGGGAGCTCGTGGTCTGTTGCGAGGTCAGCAGACATTTCCCATCATGGGCAAGATGGCGAATGTCTTAGGCCACGTGCATCACAGAGTCTCTGCCCTGAAAGCAGCGATGGGTGACCCTGAGTGGAGTGGGCATGACTGTGTCCCATAAAACCGTACTTAGAAAAGCAGGTGCTACGCCCCATGCCACCTGTGGGCCATGGTTTGCCAACTCTGGCCAGTGGGGAGGTGTAGGGAAGTGGCTCAGCAATGGCAAAAGGCCCCTCGTGGGCATCTTTGGTTGGGGGGCTGTGCCTTTTGCCCCACAGTGCTTCGCCTGCGGGTGCTGAGGACAGCTTTCCTGCACGTGGGCCCTGGCTGCCCCTCTGTGCTGAGCCAGTCTTCCGTCCCCTTTCTTCTGCAGTACGTGGGTGCTCCAGTGGCTTACATCCAGCAGATATTTGTCAAGTCCTCTGTGTCTCCCTGGCACAAGAACCTCCTAGCGGTCGATGTATTCCGCTCACCTCTGTCCCGGTCATTCCAGCTGGTGGAAGAGGTCCGGAACCACGTGCTAAGAGATAGGTAATTGTCTCAGGGGCCCAGCCACTGACCTGTGCCAAGGGCAGGCCTCTGTACCTCCACGGAGCAGCCTGCTCTGCAGAAACTGTGTGATCGGGCAGAACAGCTGTGCATCTTCAGCGTCCTTGTTGATTCCCCGAGGCTTGCTGTGCCTGGACTCCTGCAGATGTCACAGATGGCGGCCTGAGCTCCATCCCCATGTCACAGACAGTGGGTGTGCCCCAGGCTAACCGCTATGAGCTGACGGGTTGGCTCAGTTGTGCCTCTGATGGGCTGGCTCCGGGGGGTGCACCCAGGCCTGCCAGGAGGCATGCTGCACTCGCCATGTGGCTCTGGCGTAGCTGCCTTCAGTTAGCTGAGGGTTTTGACGGGCATTTTGGTGAATGAAACAAAGCCCCTGCCTTTCACCCCATCCCCTCTGCCCGCCCAGTTGGCCAAGGTGTGTGAGTGGGCAGGGCGTGTGTGCTCCCAGAACCTGCCTGTCCCGAGTGACTGGCTTTTATTGTGGGTGTGGAACACCTGAAAGAACTCTCCCCTGCTGCCCGTGTCCTCATGCTCTCTGAGAACCAGGCACCTCCAGGGCCTCCTTGCTGGCAACACAGGCTGCCTCCTGTTGTCTCCTGCACAGCTCAGGGACCAGGAGCCTGGAGGAGGTATGCCTGCAGGTGACAGACCTGCTGCCGGGCCTCAGGAAGCTCCGGGACATACTCCCTGAGCACGGGTGCCTGTTGCTGTCCCCTGGAAACTTCTGGCAGAATGATCGTGAGCGCTTCCATGCTGACCCTGACATCATTGGCACCATCCACCAGCACGAGCCCAAAACCCTGCAGACCTCGGCCACGCTCAAAGGTGCTGTGGGTGGGCATCTGTGGGCCCCATGTTCCCTTCGGCAGGCACTCTGGCAGACTCAGGGTTTCCTGTGTTTCTGAGGGTGGGGTGGAGAGGTATTCTTGGGGCTCCACAGCAGCTGCTGCCCCCTTGTCAGCACCTGCTGGTTTTTGTCTGCAGACCTACTGTTTGGTGTTCCTGGGAAGGACAGCGGGGTGAGCCTCTACCCCAGGAGGAGGATGGTCTCGTATGCCATCACCCTGGTCTTCCAGCACTACCACGCCAAGTAAGGCCCTTGGCACCGGGGCCCACCCGGCTGGGGACTGCAGTCCCCGCTCTGGGTAGAGGCCAGAAGTTCCCCTGGGAACTTGGCGGCTTCAGGCCTGTTGAAGAAATATTTATGTGCCTCAGACATCTGAGGGGCAGCATCGCCTGACCTCTGGGTCTGGGTGCGGGCCAAACAGCATGCCCTCACTGATCTGTCCAGAGCCCCATGTGGCCTCACAGTCCTTCCCAGTGGTGCCTGCCCATGGCTCCCCAGCAAGGGCCTGGGCACTTGTGGTGACAGGTTGGGGACAGGTGCTGGGAAGGAGTGGGGGCGGCTGCTGAGGCACTTCTGCTGGGCCCAGGGGAGGCAACACTGACCTCCTCTCGCCCCATGACAGGTTCTTGGGCAGCCTGCGGGCCCGCCTGATGCTCCTGCACCCCAGTCCCAACTGCAGTCTCCGGGCGGAGAGCCTAGTTCATGTGCATTTTAAGGAGGAGATTGGCATCGCTGAGCTCATCCCCCTTGTGACCACCTACATCATCTTGTTTGCCTACATCTACTTCTCCACACGTGGGTACCCACAGGGCCTTCCTCCAGGCTACAACGGGCAGCTCCCGGTCACTGACCTTCCTGACTCTGGAGCGGGCATGGGCAGAGATGGACAGCACTGGTGGTGGGCACAGACCCAGGCCCTCGTCCCCCAGCAGAGCTGCGGCTTGGGGGCTTCCAGGGCTCCTCTTGCTTCCCAGGAAAAGACATTTCTGGGTTAAGGTTCCCAAAACACTTGCACACAACAGAACACTTTTGGGTAGCCACTGCCTGGAGACAGGGAAGTTCTTGGACATCCTTTCCCTTGGTGAAGCCAGGGGCCTCCCCTCCCTCAATTTCCAGGACTCACTCTACTCCCAGAGCTTGGCTAAGAGGGGCCCACGTGTGGCAGGGTCTGGCTGCAGGTGCCGCCCTGATCACCCTCTTTGCCCTCCAGGCAAGATCGACATGGTCAAGTCCAAGTGGGGGCTGGCTCTGGCCGCCGTGGTCACCGTGCTCAGCTCGCTGCTTATGTCCGTGGGGCTCTGCACGCTCTTTGGCCTGACGCCCACCCTCAACGGCGGGTAGGTTCCCCATCAAAGGCCATGGGGCCTCAGGGTCAAGAGCCTTGCACCTCTGGGCCTGCCCCGGCCTGGATGCTGCCCGTTACCCACTTCTTCCCGTTGTCTTGACGTTGAAGAGGTGCATCGTTTTCCTCTCCCGGTCACCTGGCTGGTAGTCACATGTGTGTGTATGTAGTGTGTCTATGTGTACATCTGGTACGTGTCTCGGAATTTGTGTGTGGGGTGTGCGTGTAGCATCTGCATGGCTGCGTGTTGACTATGTATGTGTGTATAACTGTATATACATGTTTGTGCTTACAGCATCTGTACTCAAGCACACTGCTCCTGATGGCCTAAGCCATAGGTGGGTGTGTGATAGGATACATTTCTTCCTTTTTCACTATTAAAACATTTAACTGCCTAATGAGGTAGGTCACTGTAGAGTAAGCACTGTACTTTGTCACCTTTCAGTGGTATTTCCCTTCCCGTGCATTTCCTCTCTGAAGCTCAGTCAGAAGCCCTTCGCTGGGCTTGTCCTCAGGCTTCAGTCCTTTTATTTTGGCCCTCGAGAGCCTGCCCCCCTCACCTGCCTGTCCGTCTGTAGTTAGAAACCGATTAGCCTGTCGCCACCTTGCCTGTCGGGCTGATTGCAGGAAAAGCGACTTCGCGTTTTCTACTTTCCTTGGTGATAGAACACCTGCTTGCTGTGCCTCACCTGGTGGTGCTGAATTGCCAGGGGTCTTTGTGGACAGAGGTCGCATGGGTCAGGGTGGGGCTGTGTGGATGGAGGTTCTGTGGGCTCAGGTGGGGCTTTGTGGACGGAGGTCCCGTGGGCAGAGGCGGGGAGGTGGGTTTCTGCCCTGAGCCTCCACCTCAGGCTGTAGGCCTGCGTGGGGCCCAAACCTGTTGGAAAGCACTGTGTGCTGGGCCTCGTCAGCACCATCCTCCCTTGTCCCCAGTGAAATCTTTCCCTACCTTGTGGTGGTTATCGGCTTAGAGAATGTGCTGGTGCTCACCAAGTCAGTGGTCTCTACCCCTGTGGATCTGGAGGTGAAGCTGCGCATCGCCCAAGGTATCGGGTATCGGGCGGCCAGTGGCGTGCAGGGGTGGGCCTGGGCCACACTGTTCCTGATGAGGGGGCAGGAGCCTCAGAAGCCCCCGAGCACACTCCACAGCTTGTGGGCTCATGCCGGGGAGCCGTGGCGTCTCTGGGTTGTGCTTTGTTGGGCTCCAGGTGCCAACAAGACGGCCACTAGGCTGTGTGAGCTCGGGCTTGAAGGCCCTCTGTCCAGACTGGCACCTGGTATGTTCTCCACCACTCCAGGCCCAGGCCCCTGGGTTCGGTCACTGCCGGCCACCTCAGTGGTGGAGCTGGGGACCTGGGCTTCTGGGGGAAGCAGAGAGGAGAGCCTAGCTTGGAAGCCTGAGACCTTGTGCCTGCTCCTGACCCCCATCTTTGGGGCTGCACCCAGGGCAGGCTGCTGTATCACACGGTCACTTTTGCCAGTTGCCACAGGAGGCTGGGCCCTGGGCTAGAGTGGCATCCCGAGGAGGTGCCCACCAGATGCTTATGGCCTTAGGCTGCGGTGGGTGCAGGACAGCCGGGGTCCCAGAGGGGAGGCCTCATGGAAGAGCAGGCTAGCTCTCCCATCCCTTGAGCCATTTTGGCACGTGGCAGGCAGGCTCCCTCATGCCCTGGCCATGCAGACCAGTCAGGAACAGCATGTGGATGTGGGTGAGCCAGAAAGGGTCATCCTTCGCTTTCTTCTGGGCTCACCCATCCCCACACCCTGCTTTTGCCTCCCTCTGATGGCGACAGCACTCCCGTACCCTCCAAGCCCCCAAGTCCCCTTCCCTGCAGCAGCTGTGCGGTGGTGGATGCCTGGCACTTGCAGAGGCCTGAGGGCTGGGCGCTACGGTGGAGTGGCTGCCTCAGAAGCTTGGAGGGCCAGACACGTCAGGCACGGAGGTCATGTGCTGGCCCCCTGGCCATGTTGTTGCCTTTGCAGGGCTAAGCAGTGAGAGCTGGTCCATCATGAAGAACATGGCCACCGAGCTGGGGATCATCCTCATTGGCTACTTCACCCTGGTGCCTGCCATCCAGGTTAGGACCCCAGGCCTGCTGCGTGGCTGTGGGCCCGATGCCGGGCCCAGCCATGTGGCCGTGTGCAGGATGACTGCCAGATGGTTGGACCTCTTTGCTGACAAGGCGACGGTTGCTGTGCGGAGTGCTGGCACTCCTGTTTCAGAAGTACTCAGTGAGCCCTGGCCGGATTATGGGATTGGCACTCTGTCCAGGCAGGCTCTGCCTTTGACCTTGTCCCCTTAAGCACTCTTATGCTGCCAAGTGTCAGGATGTGCTCAGTGGGCACAGCAGAGGCCCGGCTGTGCAGCTCCAGCCAGACATAGTTTCCCATTTCTCAGGCAGAGACACCATGGGGCCCCCAGAGACACACTGGTTCCCCTGCTGCCTTTCTTGGCTCTAGCCCTCCAGACACATGGGCCCCTGATGGAGGGCCACCAGCCATTGCCCCGAGTGGCCTCTCCTATTGGAAAGTGCCCTCACTCAGCTGTGGGGCTGGGACCTGCATGGAGCTGGAAGTCCAGCTGTTGCTGGAGTGGCACGAAGGGAATGGCGTGTCTCCTCCTCCCCAAGGCTGGCAGGCCTAATGGGGTGCAGGGCTAAGAGAGCAAAGGGTTCTAGCTGCCTCCCCAGACAGCCCCTTGGGCATCCACAGGGCACCGTGCAGCCTGGGACGTTAGCTCTGATGTGACCCCTATGCCACCATGTGCTGGACAGTTCATCCTACCCCAGATTTGAGCTGATGCCTTGGGGACACGCAGAGGCCTTTAGCACGGACAGGGGAGGAAAAGCTGAATCTGGGAAATACCATCTATTGGTAGAACTTAATGCAGCAGCTGACCCTTTTCCAGTTTTAGGCAGAATTAATTTTCTCCTGCCCTCCCTGCAGTGGTCCAGTGTGGTCAGTGACAGGAACCTTTCAGAAAGCCCCAAACTGGGGGCAGATCTGGGCCCTGGGAGCTTGTTGAGCAGTAGGCTGGGGTCCCTGGGGATCAGAAAGGTGCCAGCTGCCTGCCTGCCTGCCCACTGTCTGAGGTTAGGGAACGGGGTCTCTGCCGTCTCCTGGTGGGGACAGAAAGGGGCTGGGACAGAAAGGGGCTGGGCCTGAGGTCACGGCCCCCTTGTCTGATGGCTGCAGGAGTTCTGTCTCTTCGCTGTCGTGGGCCTGGTGTCTGACTTCTTCCTCCAGATGCTCTTCTTCACCACTGTCCTGTCCATCGACATTCGCCGCATGGAGGTAGGGGGACTGGATTACCTTCCTCAGCCCAGGCTGTGTGGGAAGCGAGTAGCTGCAGCCCTGAGCACTGTGCCCCCACAGCTGGCGGACCTGAACAAGCGTCTGCCCCCGGAGGCCTGCCTGCCCCCAGCTAAGCCAGGGGCACGGTCTGCACGCTTTGAGCGGCAGCTAGCTGTGCGCCCGTCCACACCTCACACCATCACCCTGCAACCATCCTCCTTCCGAAATCTGCGGCTCCCGAAGAGGCTGCGCGTCATCTACTTCCTGGCCCGCACCCGCCTGGCCCAGCGCCTCATCATGGTACCACCCCTGGCCCTGGCCCAGTGCCGCCTTGTGGTACCACTCCCCAGCCCAATAACTCGTCATGGTATTGCTCCTGGCCCAGTGTCTCATCACGGTACCGGCCACCCTCGGGACCCTTGGCACTGTCCCACTTGGCCTGGAGGTGGGGCTGCTCCCTAAGCTTCCGTGGTCCTTTCGAGCCTGGCTTTGTGGACCTGGCCAATGCACCCTGCCAAGACCCTGGTGGTTTCTGAGTTGATGGGCCCCATCTCTGGGAGACACAGTCCTTGGGCCCTCATCTCCCTGGAGTGTCCCAGGAGAGGAGCCCGTTGGATGGGGTGCTCTGGGATGGGACGGACCATGCCTCGCAGTCAGGGTTCATTGGCCGCTACAGCGAGCAGGTGTTAGAAAGCACCAGGCAGGACAATTCACCTCCTGGTCTGGGTGGAGGGGAGAGGCAGCAGGGCAGGCTGCTGGCTGGCAGTGCCTCCCCCAGGGACTGAGGGAGGGGAGTGAGGCCAAGGCCCCTGAGCAGCAGGGCGGGCAGTCAGTCCCTCCAGCCGTGCTGACCATGGGGCAGCAGCGGAGATGGGAGAGCCCTGATTGCAACCTAAGGGTCTCTCCTCTTTTCAGACTGTGACCCTAGGTCCCTTTAGCTGGTGGGTATCGGGAGGCAGAGGGAAGGACAGATGGGGCCTGAGGACCCATGCTGCCTCCTTCCTGCTTGAGCCCCAGGCTGCTGGGGTAAGGATGGGGCTTCCCTTCCTCCCAGAGCCTCCCCCTGAGCAGCAGCTGATGTCCCCTGCAGGCTGGCACTGTGGTGTGGATTGGCATCCTGGTGTATACGGACCCAGCAGGGCTGCGGCCCTACCTGGCTGCCCAGGTGACAGAACAGAGCCCGCTGGGCGAGGGTGCCCTGACCCCTGTGCCCGTGCCAAGCGGGGTGCTGCCCGCCAGCCACCCAGACCCTGCCTTCCCGATTGTCCTGCCTGATGCCAAGTCAGTTGAGAACCAGACATTGCCTGGGGAGCCACCCAAGCCTGGGGGTCTGGCAGACGGTGTCCACGATGGCCCAGTACCAGAGGTCACCTGGGGGCCCGAGGATGAGGAGCTTTGGAGAAAACTGTCCTTCCGCCACTGGCCAACGCTCTTCAGCTACTACAACATAACGCTGGCAAAGAGGTGAGGTGGGCCTGCCAGTTGCCACCTCCTGGCTTGGTGTCAGCTCTCCTTCCTAGAGCATCCCTTCCCCTCAGGGGAGACACCAGTTTGAGTTGTGCATTTCTTTCAAATCTTTGACATTGTAAGGTGGTGAGGTTGGAACTGGTGCTCCAAGATGGTGGCCTGGGGCCCCTGGGTCACTGTCAGAGCCTTGGCTGTAGTGAGGACCCCCCACCCCCACCCCAGGGTGGGTGACCCGAACCATGTGCCCTGCCGCTGAAGTGAGGTTGTGATGTGTGAGCTGGGTTGGGCGACCTGCCTGTGATGGGCGGGTCGGGAGGCTGGCAGGTTGAGCCACTGTCCGTGTGGAGAGTGGAGGGGCAGTGGAGGCGCTTCCCGCTGAGGCCTCGCCGCCCGCCCCAGGTACATCAGCCTCCTGCCTGTCATCCCAGTCACGCTCCGCCTGCACCCAAGCGAGGCCCTGGAGGGGCGGCGCCCTCAGGACGGCCGCAGGGCCTGGCCCGGGCCCTGGGAGGCCGGCCCCAAGGCACCCAGCGCGGCGCAGGCCCCCCGAGACGTCACGCTGTACAAGTAAGGCCTGCGCGGGGAGGGGCGGCCGGCGGGAGGGTCCGGACCGCCTCACAGTGTCCCGGTTGGCGCAGGGTGGCCGCGCTCGGCCTGGCCGCGGGCGTCGTCCTCGTGCTGCTGCTCCTCTGTCTCTACCGCGTGCTCTGCCCGCGCAACTACGGGCAGCCAGGCAGCGGGCCCGGCAGGCGGCGGCGCGGGGAGCTGCCCTGTGACGAGTACGGCTACGCGCCGCCCGAGACGGAGATCGTGCCGCTGGTGTTGCGCGGGCACCTCATGGTGAGGGGGCGGGGCTGTTATTGGAGGGGGTGTGGGGCGGGGCCGGGTCGTGGCGCCACCTCCAGTCCGGGGGCCGAACCCGTGTCTCCGCTGTGCCCCTGCAGGACATCGAGTGTCTGGCCAGCGATGGCATGCTGCTGGTGAGCTGCTGCCTGGCGGGCCACGTGTGCGTGTGGGACGCACAGACCGGGGACTGCCTCACGCGCATCCCACCCCCCGGGTAGGCGCCCGGGGGTTCCCGCCCGTGGCTGTTCGTCGGCGTCCTCCCCACAGCCACCTTGATGGCGGCCCGCGGGGCTCAACCGCTCTCCTGCCCCCACAGGCAGCGCCGAGAAAGTGGCGGTGGCAGCGTTCCCGAGGCCCAGGAGAGCTGGGGGAGGCTGTCAGACGACGGGAAGGCTGGCTCGGAGGAGCTCGGGGACGGCCCTCCGCTGCGGCGCCGCCCCCGAGGGCCGCCGCCGCCACCGCTCTTCGGAGATCAGCCCGACCTCAGCTGCTTGATCGATACGGATTTCTCAGCCCCGCCAAGGCTCCCTGAGCCTCGGCACCGGGGGTGCTGCGGCGCGCGGGGATCCCCGGGCTACGACTTCCACCGCCTAGTGCAGCGAATGTGCCGTGGGGAGGGTCTGTCTCTGGCCCCGACGCAGTCCCTGCGCCCGCCCTCGCCTGGGCCGGCGCCGCCTCTGGCCCCTGAGGACGAGGGGGGCTCTCTTCCTGAAAAGGGATCCGCTTTTCTCACCTGGGCTCCCAGCGCGGACGGCTCCATATGGAGCCTGGAGCTGCAGGGCAACCTCATCGTGGTGGGACGGAGCAGCGGCCGGCTGGAGGTGGGTAGGGCGGGGCCGGGGCCGGGGGCGGGGCCTGGGCCTCTGGGAGGCCGCTCGCGGCCTTCCCAGCACACACGCAGGTGCTCGCAGCTCACGGGCTTGCAGGTGTGGGACGCCATCGAGGGCACGCTCCAGTGCAGCAGCGAGGAGGTCTCCTCGGGCATCACGGCCCTCGTCTTCCTGGAGAAAAGGTGGGCGTTTTGGGCTCGGCCTCCCCCTCCACAGACACCCTCGCTGTCCTGGGGTTTGAGGCCTGGCTCCCATCCCTGCTATGAGATTTTATCCCCCTCCTGCTCCTGACAGCGACCGTGTTACAGCAGGGTGCCAGCGCGGTTTTCTTCTGACCCTCCGAGGTCAGCTGCTCTTGTGGCTTGGCTGCGTTCTAAGTTACAGGAAGAAGCATTTTGAGGACCCTGTTGAGCCTTTTCTTTCCCTTTAATGCTGAGCTCTTCTTGCCTCCCTTCTCAGCACTCCCCCCTGGCTGTGGGTGTCCCCAGGGCGCCATGTGCAGCAGGCCCTGGGTCCTGGCTTTGGCTCCCGCTGAGCTCGTAAACCAGGTCCTGTCCACAAGTAGGTGCCTCCTGCTGAACACATCACGTGCCCGTGCTGTGCTGGCATCCTCAGCGCCCTGGTTTCCCGTGGGACCTGAGTCCGGCTGGAGCCTGGCCAAGTTCTTCGGGTTCCCACACACTTGGAAACCCTTCCCTGCTGCTTGCAACTTTGGTTTTACCGAAAGGAAACCCCCATCTCAGCCCAACCCTGAGTTCTGGGTGACTGTGGCCTCTCCCTGACCCCACTTTCTCACTCTGCCATGAGCCATGCGTGCTCACGGGACAAGGCCATAGACATGCAGTTGTTGCCTTTTACTTGAGTAGATTTTGGACCCCACTCATTTGGCGGCTTTGGGGACACTGCGCAGATGTCTCCATTTCTGCCTGTCAACCTGTGCCTGTGAATTAATGGACAGGAAAGAAAATCCTTGTTTTTTTTTGTAGAAAAAGGAAATGGAGTGGGTGGTGCTCCGGGCTAAGCTGTTTTGATGTGAGCGAGACAGAGGCCTCATAGCTCTTGTGCCCCTTCTGCAGAAGCCTGTCCTTCGGGCTCTGCAGGGGACCCTCCGCATGCTTGTTTTACTACCTTACATGATAGGATACTACCCAGGTGACACGCCACATGTGTTAGCTCACTCATGACCACACCGAGGGGCCTACTGTTGTCCTCATTTCACAGATGAGGAAACTGAGGCACAGAGAGGCTAATGGAGTTGCAGTTGGGTCTCCAGCCCCAGCACCAGTGCTTCCCTTGAGGTTCCCACCTGCCCTCAGTGCCCAGTCCACACTGGGAGCTCTGAGGGGCCCCCAACAGCTGCCCTTCTTTCTCTTCCAGGATTGTGGCTGCCCGGCTCAATGGATCCCTGGATTTCTTCTCCCTGGAGACCCAAGCTGCCCTCAGCCCCCTGCAGTTCCGAGGTCAGAGGACCTGGGTCGGGCAGGGGCCTGAACCTGGTGGTGGGTGGGGCCGCCGTGGGGTGTTCTCTTAGAGACACCTCACAGGCCGGCTGTCCCCAGGGAACCCAGGGCGCGGCAGTTCCCCCACATCCCCTGTGTACAGCAGCAGTGACACGGTGTCCTGCCACCTGACCCACACGGTGCCCTGTGCACACCAGAAGCCTATCACAGCCCTGAAGGCTGCTGCTGGGCGCCTGGTGACTGGGAGCCAAGACCACACGCTGAGAGTGAGTGTGGCTCTGTCCCCAGTGCTGGGGGACCTAGCGTGCGGGTGGGCAGTTGCCTGGGGGAGGCTGGAGGTGCCCTGAGCTAGGGGAGGGACTTCTGTGACCTGGAAGACCCCCAGGCCTGACGCCCATCCCTGCCCAGGTGTTCCGTCTGGAGGACTCGTGCTGTCTCTTCACCCTGCAGGGCCACTCAGGGGCCATCACCACCGTGTACATGGACCAGGTAAGGGGCCACCCATGGGTGCCAGGGACCTAGCCAGTCTGTGGCCTGTTTCTGAATCCAGGAAGCTGGGACACCCTTTGATCAGAGGTATTCCAGCAGTGACCAGCGCCCCTGTGTCTGTGTCCCTAGACCATGGTGCTGGCCAGTGGAGGGCAGGATGGGGCCATTTGCCTGTGGGATGTTCTTACCGGCAGCCGGGTCAGCCACATGTTTGCTCATCGTGGGGATGTCACCTCGCTCACCTGTACCACGTGCTGCATCATCAGCAGCGGACTTGATGACCTCATCAGCATTTGGGACCGCTGCACAGGCATCAAGCTCTACTCCATTCAACAGGTAAGGGTTTGGGGGCCACAGGCATCTGTCTCTTCGGGAAGGCCTCCAGACGCTGAACCTGCCACGTCCTTGCCTCCAGGATCTGGGCTGTGGTGCGAGCCTGGGTGTCATCTCAGACAACCTGCTGGTGACTGGTGGTCAGGGCTGTGTCTCCTTTTGGGACCTGAACTACGGGGACCTGTTACAGACAGTCTACCTGGGGAAGAACAGCGAGGCTCAGCCTGCCCGCCAGATCCTGGTGCTGGACAATGCCGCCATTGTCTGCAACTTCGGCAGCGAGCTCAGCCTGGTGTACGTGCCCTCTGTCCTGGAGAAGCTGGACTGAGGGTGGGCAGCAACTGTGACCCCTGCACCGGCCGTGCAGTGGCACTGGCTGCTCTGTGGGGCCGAAGCACTGGATCTGGATGGGGGTGTGCAGCCGTGTCTTCTGGAAGTTGCCTCATAAACTGTAATATTAAACTCCTTTTTATAAATCAGGTCTCCCAGGGCCCTTGTGAGCCACTAGCGCCTTCCCCTAGAGGAGCTCCTTTGTCACATCCCTGCCCCCTCCAACCCTGTGCTGAGACTCAGGTTCAAGGCTTCTCGTCTCAGTGATGCTCCAGGCAGGATCCACACAGATAGGAAGTGCCCAGGGTCTGCTTCTGGGAGGCCAGTCCCACTCCATGTCCCCAGAGGCACATCACTTAAGACTGAGGCCACCCCCCGAGGCAGCAGTGTCAGACACAGGCCACGGAACAGGTTGGTTTATTACTTCACCAGTGAAGAATTGAGAAACGTGAGGCCCCCACAAAGGAGAACCTGACCCAAGGGCTATGGTCCATCCCCACCCCACAGGGGTGCGTGCTGGGCCAGGCAGGGCTAAAGGCAGCAGGAATGGGAGTAAAGGCCCGGCCCGTCTCCAGAGACCCTGCTAGGCCTGGGCGATGGTGGCGTAGTGTGAGAAACAGGCAGGCGGAGCCTGCTCAGGTCTTGTTCAGTGTCCAGAGTGGGTCCAGGAGGCTGAGAGGGTCATCAGTAGGCCGGGCAGCCCGCAGACCCTGCCCGTTGTGTGCCTGCAGAAAGTTCTGCTTGCTCATACGCTGCTTCCCACGCAAGGAGCTGTCCAGGGAAAAGGCCTCGGGAGTGAGGGAGGCCAGCAGCTCCAGAGAGGACGACGGGTCACCCAGGCTGGGGACCTCAGGTGCTGGTGGCTCCTCCTCAGGCTGTGGGGCCTCAGGCAGGGGTGGAGCAAGGGGGGGCGGGGAGGAGGGAGGCTGGGCGGCCTCTGGGAGGCTGGGTGGCAGGGCCACAGGCTCTGCTGGGCCAGGCAGGCTGGCAGCTGGGGACTCTAGGCCCCCAGGAGGGCGGATGCTGAGCTTGGCAATTGTTGCCTGGATGGAGCTGATGGGCACGTCCCCACCAAGGACCAGGTCCTGGGAGTCCTGAGGAAGGTGATGCTGAGAAGACAGAGCAGGTGACCCGTGGAGGCCCACAAGGCGTGTCCACCCAGCTGCCCTGGCCCCACCTCACCTTCTGGCCAAGGCCTGTGCCAGCAGAGGGTTTCCCCGGGGGGGGCACACCATGGCGCTGCAAGACCTGCTCCACATGTCTCACCACCGCCTCCTGGCAGAACCGGAGGTGCAGCTGCGCAGGGCACAGGGCCTGGTCAGAGGGCACCTTTCACCCTGTGGCCCCCTGCCCACCTGCCCAGAGCCTCACCTTTTCCTGCAGCATGTGCTTCCTCTGCTGCCGCATGCGCCGCACCAGCTGTGGCAGCCCTGGGATCCCACTTCCAGCCTCCACCTCCTGCACAGCCGCGTAGAGCAGTGCAAAGGCTCCTGTGCGGCCCACTCCAGAGCTGTGGCGGGAACAGGGTGTGAGGTCAGGGCCCGCCAGGAGGAGCCCCCCGGGGCAGCTGCCACCAGGCACCTCACCTGCAATGCACGACGATCGGCGTGTGCAGGGGCCGCTGGTGCAGGTAGTGTGTGTGCACCTCCCGGATGAAGCACAGCAGGCCGCTGGGGCTGTCGGGCAGGCCTCTGCGGGGTTGGGGTTGTCAAGGGGGGAGGCCTGACCCAAGCCCCCCACCAGCCCCCATACCCATGCACCCTCTCCACTAGGAGGGGCAGCCGACGTACAACTCGGGCCACGTGGGGAAATGCAGGTGCACCAGAGAGCGCTTGAGGCTCTGGTCACGGAACTGCAGGCTCAGCACACGCTCCACGTGGGTCTCGGTAGTGCGGACACTGCTCAGCGCCAGGCTCAGGGCACCATGCACCACAGGCTGGCCCCTCTCAGTGGGGTAGTAGCGTGCCACCTTTTGCTGAGGAGCAAACAGAGCACTTAGGGCTGGGTTTGCAGGGTCCCCTGGTCTCCCACCCAGCCTGTCCCTTACCTTCTCCATCTCAGCCTCCGACACCAGCATGACAATGACCGACACTTTCTGCTCGTGCACCATGAGCCAAAAGTCAGCGGCTGTGCCAGGCAGGGGTGCCTGGGTGGCCACCAACGGGGGGCAATACGGCGAGAGCCCCTCCACGAGGCTGGCGTTGATGTAGTCGTCCTTGCCTGAGCGCAACACCACGCGGTTACTGTCATAGGGCATGACATCCTGGTGCCGGTTCTTCAGCGAGTAGCAGCGCGCAATGGCGATGGACCGGCCGCGGGCATCATGTTCCTGTGCGTCCTGCAGCTCCCGCCAGACAGCATCCAGAGCCCCCGTGTCCCCGAGCTGGCCTCGAAAGGCCTCCAGCTCCTGCTGCAGCTGCTGCAGCCTCTCTGGGTGCTCATAGGGGTCCTGCTCGATAAGCCGCAGGGCCTGTGGGCGCCGGCCCTCAGCAGCATCCACCTTAGTGGGCTGCAGCAGGGGCTGCCCCCCACCAGGGGGCTGTGCACCACCATGCTGGCTTTCAGGGCTGGAGGACAGGAGGTCTGCAGCCGTGGCACCTCGGCGCAGGGACGGGGGTGGCTCTGCTGCAGGGGGCCGAGGTGCCGGGCCAGGCCCCGGAGAGGGGGCAGGTGAAGGCACCAGGTGGGGACTGGGGGTGGACTGGCCAGAAGGAGGAGGGCCTCGAATGGAGAGAGGGGCGGCCTGGGGGCCTATAGGCCTAGGGGCAGGGGCAGGACCATATGTCAGAGTGGGATGGGGAGGTTGAGGGGCCCCAGGGCTGGGGAAAGGCAGAGCCCCTGAGTTGGGGGTCAGAGGGTCCTGAGAGGGGCCTGGGTAGAGCTGGGTGTGCAGTGTGGGTGGTGGCTGCCCCAGAACACCAGGCTGAAGAGCAAAGGAGTAGGGGGGCTGGGTAGGTGCCAGCCCTGGAGCCTGGGGTGGAAAGAGGTGTGGATGCTGGAGTGGAAAGGGCTGCTGTGGGGGCAGGGGAGCTGGGGGGCCAATCCCTGGGGCTGGAAAACCTGGGGGGATCCCAGGACAGAACTGCTGGGGGGGTGCTGTGACAGGCTGCTTGGCCCCTACAGGGTAGACATAGGGCTGTGTCCCTGGGAAGCAGGGCTGGGGAGGAGCAGGGCTGCAGTGTGGCCGTGCTGCTGGGAGGCTGGAGATGGGGGCCTGGACACTATCTACTGTGGTGGTTGCAGGCCGGATCCCCAGGACTAACTCGGGGCCTGAGAACTGGGGTGGTGGCGCTGAAGGCAGACCTACAACTGGTGGAGATGGTCCTGTCCCCCCATAGGGACTGCTCCCCACCCTGTGCTGAGGGGAGGACCGGGGCACAAGGCCCAGCTCTGGTGTGTAGGCAGGAGCTGAGTAGAGGGCATGGCCAGGGGCCATGGCCATGGGAGGGTGCCCTGGGGCCTGGGGGGCCCTGGGCTGCAACATTGGGCTGGGGCCAGAGTAGGTGCCAGGGTGTGGGCCTGACAGATAGTGCGGTGTAGAGGTAGGGAAGGCACTGGGAGGAAAGTGGAGAGGAGCAGCAGTTGCCAGGAAGGGGTCATGGGGCAGGCTGCGCAGCTCCTCGGGCAGGTCTGCCTCCACTGCCTCACCCTCCTCCTTGCGGGGCAGCAGTGGCTTTGGGGCTGTGGGCCGTGGGGGTGGCTTCTTTTTTAGCTCCCTGTGGGATAAGGTAAGGAAGAGGTGGAGCCAGTGCGCCCCTCCAGCCCAGCCTGGCAGGGGCCTGGCCACACCCACCTGTCCAGGAGCTGCTGGCGGGCAGCCTCACGGGCCTGGCAAGTGGTCTGTGCCCGTTCCAGGAGTGCGGCCACCTTGCTTTCCAGGTCTGCATAGAAGTCCTTGCCCTCCTGGGACTTCTTCATCAGATCCTCATAGGCTTCATACGAGGCCACCAGGGTCTGTAGCGTGGAGTTCCACCTAGCAGGCACGAGGAGGTGAGGAGGTGGCACCAAGCTCTGGAGCGACTCAGCACGAGCACAGGGCCAGAAACTGACTTGTGGTCCAGGTCGCTGAGTACCCGCCGCACGGCCGCATACTGCACGTTGGCCTCCGTCAGGGCCCGGAGGACATTGTCCTGAGCAGCAAGGTTCTGGTCCAGGTACACCCTCAGCTGGTCATATTTCTTCAGCTGGTCCTCGAACAGCTTCTATAGCAAGTGTGATGGGACACTCAGGGCCTTACCATAGCAGCGGGGAGCCCGAGTCCCTGCCCACATGCCGGCCTGCGCACCTTCATCTCCGTGTGGTCCGCAGTTACCAGAGAAGCGGTGATATCATCCTTCTGGATGAGCTCACGCAGTTGCTGCTCCAGGGATACCCGCTGGTCCCTCATCTCCTGCACCTTGGCCAGGATGCGCTTCAGGTTCTGCAGCACAGCCTTGTCCTCTGGAGGCAGCAGTGGGTCGTGAGGCCTGCCCAAGAAAGGCTGGCACCGCTTGTCCCTGGGGATGGGACGGTGAGGCTTACCTGGGCTGAGGGCCGGTGTGGGCAGGGCAGCCCGGACCTGGTCCAGTGGGCCACTGAGCAGCCGCAGGTTGCCAACATGCAGGTTCATGGCACGGTGTAGCTCATTGTTGGTGAAGGAAGCCTTCTCATGGGCTTCCATGTACTTGGCCCATTCTCGCCTCACCTCTGCCAGCTCAGCCTTGGAGACAGCCAGCCCAGCCCCCGCTGGGCCCACCACCTCCTGCAACTTCTGGTCCAGCAGCTCGTCCTCCTCCAGCAGAGCCCTGATGTCCTTCAGGGAGGCCTCCACGTCCGTGAACACGCCTGACAGCACTGAAGGGGTGTTTGGGGAGGGGGAGCAGCTCCTGAGGCAGGCAGACCGGGTGCCTGCTTGGGCCTGTCCCCCAGCAGAACTGCTCACCACTCACAGAGCAACACAGGCAACATGGAGAGAGGCCGAGAGTGAGGGCTTCTGCATTCCTGCCTCGCTCACCTTGCATGGACTGGACGAGGTTCCGCACAGTGTCTGGCCGGACGCTGAGAGCAGCACACTTCTCCATGAGCTGGGGTGGGATGTGGCTGTACACATCCAGGTTGTCCACTGTCTCAGGGTCCAGCTGCATCGAATCCATGAACTGGCTGTGGGGCACCAACAAGGGCAAGTGGCTGCTGAATGCTGACCCAACTCCTCAACATGTAAAAGGAGTCCAGCAGGGCAAGACCCCCCGTGCTGAAGCAAGGTCTGGGCCTGTGACCATGCCCAGGACGCTGCTGGAAGCAAAGAAGCAGGGTCTTCTTCCCCCCACTCCCGAGGCATGAGCCTTTTGCCTTGCAGCTTTGGCACACACAGCCTGGGCAGGAGGGCAGAGCTGGAAGACCTGGAGGGGCGCCCCCTGCACCCACGTGCGGCACCCCTGCCCTGCACTCACTCCAGAACCTCGTTCTTGTCCTCAATCTTGGCCATCACCTCCCGAAGAAGCTTGGCCTTCTCCTCACTGCACAGAAGGGACACAGCGGTTGTGGGAAGCCTGTGTCACGAGACCCGCCAAGCCCACCTGTCCTAGACTGGAGCTGGCCCCTACCGCCCACCTGTACAACGACGAGGCTTCATGCGCAGCCATGGGTACCAGTTTGGCGAAGATGTCAGGGCCCGTAACAGCTGGGTCTGTGGGGTTCACTGGTAAGGGCTTCACCAAGGGGGCGCCTGGGAGGGGAAGAATTGGGGAGACCCACGCCCCCACAAACCTTGAGTAGGCCTCTATCCATGGCCCCACCTTCACCCCCGACTGCAACACTCGCCTCCCTTCCCTTCTGCTTCAGACCTTTTACAGGCTGGAGGGTGTCCAGAGCTGGAATGGCCTCATGGTAGATGAAGTCATTGTCCTTCTTGGCAGAATTGTATCTGGGGGTCGGGATGGGGCAGTGAGGACCTGGGTGGTCAGTGGGGATCCAGGACCTAGCCTCCCATGTGGGCCACCCTAGCCCCACAGACTCACTTTCCCCCAATGACATCCATAGCGAAGCGCAGTGCATCTTGCACGGTGTCAGGCTGGCCCTGTGGGGTAGGGATGGGGTTGGGGAGCTCTGCACTGACCCAGGCCAGGGCCAGGCCGCCCCTGGGCCCCACCAGGCTCGCTCCCTGTACTCACAGCCAGGCTCTTCCTCAGCTTTACCTTGGCCAACTTGATGGCTTCATTGAGCTGGTCCAGGGCGCTCTGGAAGTATGCGACCTGTGGGGCAGAGCCTGGTCCGTCCTTCCCTGTAAGGACCCTAACTCTCCTACCTCCCATCCCATGCAGCCTGGCCATCAGGCAACCCGTGAGAAGTCAACAAGCTGAGGCACCACCTGGCACCCAGCCCCCAGCACTGAGGTCAGCACCGTGCCCTGCTCCAATCACGGCTTCTGCCGCCTCACCCCCTAGCGGTGAGGGCGGTGCAGGTGGGACAACACAGAAGAACACAGGGCTGCAGCTGGGGGTGAGGAACAGGAGGTCAGAGACCAGGGAAGGCCGCCCTCCTGGGTGGCAACAGGGGCCCCGCCAACAAGGCTGGAGCCATTCCTTGCCCAGCTCACTCACCCGCTCCCCAAACTTCTGCTGCTCCTCGGCCTGCTTCCCCATGTGCAGCTGGCAAGAAAGAAGAGACGTCAGTAATCTGAGCTGGGACCGGGCAGCCCAGCCCATGGCCACAGCGCCCTCACATGAGCCACGGCCGCGAAGTAGTAGATCTTCATCTGCACGAGCTTCTTCCAGTCCTTCTGGATCCGGCCCAGAAGCGAGGCGGTGTCAGGGTTCTCCAGGGCACGGCATGCCTCCTTGTAGTAGTCCACCACCTGGGAGCCAGGATGGGCTGTCAGCATGGGGTCAGGGGTACAGAGGCCTGTGGTCTCTCCCGTCCTCACCTGTGCGCTGATGCGGGCCACCAGGAAGCTCTTCCTGTTGTCCAGCATGGACTTCTCCAAAAGGCACTCCTGAGCCTGGCCCTGGGACAGCAAAGCAGGTGCGCTCACCAGAGGCCAGCCCTTGCGGTGGGCCCACCCCAAGGACCCTCCACTGCCTGACCTGCTCCAGTGCCCCCACTCCAGCAGGCACAGCCCTGCTCCTGACTCCCATGGGGGCACCAAAGACCAAAGCCAAGGCCATGCTTATCCATCACTGCCAGCTGCTCGGGCCAGGTCCAGGATCCAGCCCGCCCAGCCCCTCCCCGGGAGTGGAGTCAGCCTGTCCAGAGGGGCACCGCCTCACCAGCATGAGGTTGACATTGAGCGTGAGGATCTGGCGGCTCATGTCAACGCTGTACGCATGAGGGAAGTGCTCGCGCAGGTAGGCGAAGGCGCCTGCTGCACACTGGAAGTGGGTACAGGAGACCTTCATGCCCTGGGAGGGAAGAGGACGAGGGTGGCCAGAGGCAGAGCCATACAGATGCCGGTGTCCTCCCACGGGGCTGCACACACTCAGTGTCCTCCCTGCTATGCCATGACTCCTCACCTCCTCGGACATCCGCTTATCCACGGCCCCCAGCATAGAGTGCAGTGCCCCTGAGGAGGCAGAGGACTCAGTGTCAGGACTCACCTGGGGCTGCTCCCAGGCTGCCCACACCATGGTCTAGAGTAAGGCCATGGGGACGGGGGTGGGCAGTGTCACTGGGATCAGGAAAACGGGGGTCTGGGAACTGGGGAAGTTGGTCCAAGGACACCAAAGCTGGAACAAATGGGGAAACTCAGAAGTGCAGCCGACCCCTGAGTCTCCTGCTCTGCACCAGGCTGGCTGGAGGAGGGAGGGCCTTCTGTCTGCAGCCCGGCCTAAGGTCGCCATGAGGCCTCGGGGGCTCCTAGACACGATTTCTTGGGCTCCCCTGGCTCCCGCCTGGAGCCAGGCTGAGGCTGGGGCAGCAGGATGGGGAAGGCCAGCCTGTTCTCTTGCCTGAAGCAGCCAGAGCCACAGAGGGAGTCAGGGGCTGTCTGTCAAAATAGGAGAGTCCATCTCTCCCCACAGCCCAGAAAAGAGGCAGCTGGCAGAGCAGTGACGAAGGTAGTGGAGGGGGCAGAATCCAGGTCTTCATCCACCCGCTGCCCTTGTGACCTGGGAGCTGAGACCTGGTTTGGCAGGGCTGGTGGATGGGACCATGGAGAATGGGCCACGCAGCTCACCGAGGTTGTAGAGAATGCAGGCCTGCTCATACTTGATGTCCTCATGGGCCACAGACTTGCCTGAGAAGATCTCAGTCCTGTAGAGATGCCACCCAGTCATCTTCAGGGAAGAGCTGGCCAGGGCCCAGCCACCCAGTACTGGGCTGGAAGGAAGGAGGCCTGGGGACACCACACCACACCCAGCGGCTCCCTGTCCTTTGCAGCAAGGAGACAGTGGAGGGGAGGGGCATCCCTACCACCCAGACTCCCCCAGGGCTGTCCCAGGCCCCGAGCCCGGCCCTGCCAGCTCACCAGGTGACAGGAACAGCAGCCTCCTGGCCTGAGCCCATGGGGACCCGACTCTGCAGGTAGTGGAGCTGGCCCAGGTACTTGCGGAGGACACTGCAGCCCTCAAAGTCCCGTGGGACACGGACCGCATTCTGGGGGGAGGGGAATGGGAGAAGCAGGATTGTAGGAAATGCCCGCAAATGCACAGGAAATATGCATCAGTGCTGGAAGGCTGCACGCTCCAGGGATCCACAGCACCCACAGCTGCACCTGTCATCATTCACCAGCCATTCCACCAGCCAGGTCTGGCAGACAGTCAGCCCCTGCTTTCAGAAGGGACTTTTACAACAACCATTAGAAAGTTATGTATCTAAAAATATACAGAAAGAGGTATCCAGAAAAGTGAATGCTTAGAAGAGCACACAAGGATACTGTCACAGTCGTCTTCACAGGGTCAAATACTGGACATCACCAAAATTTCCATTACAGGAGACTGTTTAAGTAGAGAATATGCTACAGCCACAAAACTAAATAGAAGGATATCTGTTTATTAAATCTTAACCTTACCGGGCAAAAAGAAATGTGTAACAGATGAGAGGTATGATTTCACTTAGGTAAAATCCGACAGATGGTGACATCCAAGTAGACATACAGACCAGGAAAAATCAGAAACCACGTAAAAATTGAAAAAGAAAAGTTATTATCAGGTATTATTAACATAGGTAATATATATAATACTTAAAATATCATGGGCCTGGCAGGGGAGATGGTGGAATAGAGCAGGAAATTCTGAATAGACCTAAACTATATATAAGAATTCAGCATAAGCAGTGGAAGTGAAGTGCAAGCCTTCCCTCACAAATCATACACTTAAATCTTTATTTAAGTAAAGACCAGAACCATACAAGTCCTAGAAGAACAGCAGTGGCTGTTTACATCTAATTTGGGTGACAACGTTTTTCTAAGTGCATTATCAAAGGAAGACAGGTAAAGGGAGACGAGATGGACCTGGTTATACATACACATTTGTATGTAAAATATGAAAAGTTTGCATTAATGACACTATGAAGGAAAACAACGAACTGAGAAGAATATTTGCATCATATAAAACAAAGGAGCAACATCATTAATGTGAGACCGAATGTTATAAATTAGTTAAGGAAAAAGGTTTGACACCCCAATAAAAAAATGGACAAGGTCACTGACAGACAATTTCTAAAAGACTTAGAACAAAACACATCAGCAACCGTGAAACCTTATCATTAACCAAGAAAATGTAAATGAAATCCCTTTTCACCTATCAGACTGCCAGAATTGAAAAATAACTGCAGGAGCACGCGCACACCTGCCGGGGTTTGTAGCCCGAAACAAGTACGTCTGGTTACCCACTAACTCCTACAGGAACAATCCAATAAATGCCTTGAGTATGCAGACATGGGTCAGATTTACAAGGCCAAAAATACAGCCAATTTCTTCAAGAGAAGGCACTGCAACAGAATCACTGCAGGCTGTTAAAACATGCTACTGGTCACTGATACAGGAACGTACCCACGACATGTTTAGGGAAAAGACAGGCTATATATGGCGCACAGTGGTAGATGATCCTACTGTGCTGTGCTATAGTATATATAAGTAACACTTTAAAATATATACATGGTTTTTCCTTTTTGGTTTTTAGTATTTTCAAATTGTCCTATCAGTAATTTTGCTGCTTTTGCAGAGGAAAAAAATAGCGAATTAAAATACGAACACAGTCCCAGTTGGTTTCTTTCCCTCTCTATCAAAGCAATCCTGTTCACACCTACATAAAAATACCATCCTCCTACCTGTCTAAGCAACTCCAGCTTCTTCATTTCCTCATTGTAGGCTTCAGGGTTCTCTCCGTAATTCTTCAGGACAAACTACAGAGAGAGGGAAGAACGTAAACCTGGGAAGACCACAACCACAAGCTTATCTCCTGAACTACCTCAGTAATGGGGCAACACCAAGGTGCTGACCATGGGAGCCTCCTCTTTTGAGCAAAGTTGAAAATAAGGCTGTGTGACCCTCCATGTCCAGTCCTCATCATGCTGCAGCCCTTTCTACCATGTCTGGGGCTCTGCTGAGACAGGAAGCTGAGGAACTTGGCTAGCTGCAATGAGATCTTACTGAGCATCCCAAAATAGGCCAAAAATTCAAGCCTCCCTCAAAGGCTGGCCCCTGCTGTGCTCTGGGGTCACCATGATAATCCTGACCCAACAGCGGATGCAGGCAAGAAGCACTAACCACACCGGGAACACAAAGCTGCCTTCTTGACTGGGAAAGGGCACCACAGAAGTAAGCAACCTGCAGTGTCCTCGTCTGTGAGGATAGGTCTGTGAGTGTGGCGGGAAGGACCCAGGTGGGAGAAGGGGAAAAGGGGAGGCCACCACTCCCATCCCATCAGGGAGGGGATGGCATGCCTGCCCACAACAGTGCTCACCACCTGGACACCCGACTGCCTTGGACAGCGAGCACGCTCACAGCCTGAGGCGCAGCCTGGACCAAAGCCTCCCTGTTCGCCTGAGACCAACAGACAAAGGCAGCTGGAACCGCCCCTGTGGTAGTGCCTGCCACCTGGTGTCCGCATTCCCGATCCAGGGGTCCAGACCTGGCCACTCAGCAAGGGCACTGATGCCGCCTCACTAGGTTCCTTCAGGCCCCAACTGAGGCTTGTGTGGCGGAGAAGTGCCGGCCTCTCTGTCCACTAGAGCACTCACACCATGTCTGTGGCCCACCCACCTTTCCTGGGATCCCTTCCCAGGACCCATGACGTGTGGCAAAGGAATTAGCAGCATGGGAACCTAGCAGGCTGTGTGACAGCTCCTACCTGCTCCAGTAGGGACAGGGAGGAGAGGGGCTGGGAGAAGGCAGCCACTGCCGAGCTCATTTCGGCACCATCCAGCCACATTCCCAAACCTCTCACCCTGACCCCACTTCTGCTGGTTTTACCTCCTGAGAGTCCCATGTGTCCGTGAACTCTCCTCTTGTCCCCCTGCCACCCCTGACCTGGACGACTCACTCCCTCACATCCCTTCCTTACCTAGTGGCCAGAATAATCTTTCTAACACAACTCTGATGTCACTCCTAAATTTAAATCCTCCTGAAACACACATACCCCTGGGGAAAAAATAAACGAAAATGTGCTTTTCTCTGGGATAGTGACGTTATGGGGAACAGCTGTAATGTAAAAAGAAAAACGGTACTCTACAAATAGTGTGCAACAGTGGTTCCCCAAAGCATCCAGGACCAAGTCTAATCTCCTTGGCAGGGTTCATGGCCCCTCCCGAACTGCTCCCAACAGCCTTCAAGGACTGTCCTCCGGCCCCTTCCGGGGACAACCAGCCAACAGTACTTTGGAATTACTGCTCTCACATCTCAGTGCTTGTCCTCACATTGCCTCTGCCTTCTCTACTAAGACTCAGCTGAGATGTCACTTCTTTAAACGGCAGATGCTGCTCTTCCCACATTCTGAACGTGCTTCATCAGACTGTGCGCCTCCCAGCAGGGTCATGGCCAGTGACAACCCCACCCCGGACTGAGTGCATCAGGAACAGTAGGGGCCTGGAGCTCTGCTGGATACTCGGAAGATGGGCGCCTTGACAGGAAGTGCAGGGGGTGGGCATACAAACTGTCTAAGACTGAAAGGAGACATGCAGCAAAATTCAGAAGATGGGACATTTTATCCAAAAATTAATGCAATCTCTAAAAAAATCGATGACATTAAAGGGTAGGGGTGTGTGGGGGAGAGTATTCTAGATTAGAAGAGATTAAAGAAACAGAACTAAATACAATATGCAAACCCTGACTGGATCTGAGTTAGGGTAGGGAAAGTCATAAAAGACATTTTGGGGATGACAGGTGACATTTTCCTGACTTCTGATCCAGGGATATTCCTTTTGTGTCACTTAGTCTTGTACTAGCAGGTTCTCATTCTTCTTATGCGTGGTCTCCCCGCTCCAAGGTGATAGGGGTGTTAGCTTTTGCTCTTCAGTTGCTATAGCATCTCGGAACGGTGTGGTGCTAATTAAAGCAATAACGAAAGAGAAAAAGGCAGTAAAAGGCATTGTGTGTTAGTGTCGCCTTTGTCCACCATACACAATATATTTTTTCTTCTCCACTTGCAGGGCTGACTCATTGTTGGGCATTCCTTGGGCTGTTCCACAGAAAAAGTAAGTCCCCATATAGTATTGTTAATTAGTACAATATATGCTCTGCTATTGAATTTCAAAGATTAATTTTAATCATACAAAGGAGTCTTATCACCAACGGAAATCTTTAGCCCCTTTCTGTCAGCAAACGTATCACTAAGTTCCAGGCCACGAGCACTCGAAGGTGGGAAGAGACTAGTCTAACTGTACCCCTGCACTAGAGGCATCTCTCCCACGTCTTCCGACGGCCTGTCTGAACAACCCCAGGGAGGACGACTCAAATTCTACATCCTGGATGGTACTAGAGCTAGACTAGGTCATTCAACCAACACTTATTCAGCATTTACACTCAAGTATTGACTGCTGCCCGAGTAAAGGAAAGAATCTGGTGTAAAATGGATATAGGACTTTGGTGCAGGAGATTAAAGTCAGAGAAGAAAGAATTGGACAGTCCAGGTCATCCATGCCTGGAGCTTCTGCTGTAAAACACAAGTAGGCAGATGGGCTATGGCAGACCAGCTTGGTGACTCCCAATCTGTGATAATAGATAAGACAGGTCACCACCACAGGTAAACTGGCAGGGGCCTTCTCAGCCTCCAGTCTTCTCACTTCCCTTTCTGTATGTGTGATAAGTTTTTCAAAAGAGTCAGCTGCCCCATGGGAAATCTGGAAAGGAAAAAACTCTGCTGAGTGATGGGAGCAGAAAGACCTGGCTGATTCTGGAAGAGGGTGGTACAACTGACAGGGGCAGCTAGAGGGGCCCTGAGGAGGTCCAGGTCAACCTAGGTGATGCACAGGAGGAAAGCAGTCCCAGGACCCAAACAAGGACAGTGACCACATGTGGAAGGAAAAAGAGGCTGAATGTTCCTGTAGGAGAACCCTGGGGCGGGGAAGATGGAGGGGCAGGCAGAAGCAGAGTGGTGGCAGGCCTTGAACATCAGGTAGTTTTTCTGGAGGAACCTGGAGGGAAAGTGGGGATTCAGAGAGGTCACCCAGCCAGACTGGGAAGAGGGGAGGAGTCAAGAAGCCACTTGGTTGGCAGGGTGGCTACCATGCGCTACATCTGCCTTAAGGATGAGTCACTATCTCTAGAAGGCAAGCTCCACGAAGGCAAAGGTTTTTGTCAACACATACGGACCTTAAGTTCAGGGCTGGCACATAATAATCACTCACTATTTGATGAGCGAATCAGGCATGGAGTCAACACATCAGTCCAAGTGAGCTTGACTTGAACTCAAATGCGTTGGTTAAGGGCAGGTGTTTGGTGCCAGAAGAGCAACAAACTTGAAACACTAATGCTTGGGGCCAGCTCACTCACGGATCCGGAGCACAAGAGTCATCCTGCAGCACTTTTCAGTGAGTTAGCACTGTGCACTCCAAAGCACAGGTAAGATGGTACAGGACCAACAGCATTTTCCCACTAGAAAATATGTGGATCCAAGTATTCCAACCTAAATCTTGGCACAGCAGTTCAAAACCTGCTTGCTGTTCTCCTGGCTCTTATTTCACATTATTCCATAATCAAAGGCATGTCCAACAGGACTGAAAACCAATACTACCATTAAGAAGGGTTTTTGTTTTCCCCAGAAGCCTAGCTCTCACAAAGAAAGAAATCCTTTATCTGGAAAACTCCTATTCATCCTTCAGAACCCATCTCCTTGGCAAGCCTTCCCTAATGGCCTGTTCTTAGGCTGGTAGTTCTGTACACTGTGCATATGTCTACTCTACCATTGATGTCACCTTCTGTTTCCTCTAGTAGGCTGTGAATTCCATGAAAAAAAAATAGAATCGTCTCTTATTTGCCGATACTACCAGGGCTTAGCATAGGCTTGACAGGCTGACCTCAAAAGAAACAATTTTTACCCTACAACCCTAAATCACACTGTACTCCTTAGGTCCAAGTCATTGGTGAAGCTTCCCGCAGCTCAGAGCAAGGGTAGAAAAGGACGAGGGTACCAGTGGCAGAGGGCAGGGTGGGGGCTCTAGGGCTGGGGAGAGGAGTCCAGGTCAGGAAGCGTTCTCAGGCTGGAGTGGCTTGTGTTCCAGGGTGCTCTGAGGGAGCTGGCGGTTCTGGGGCCAAGCCTACTTACAGGGTGCTATTGCTTTTTCAGTGGGTTCATGCAAACACATGCCAAAATCTTAACCCATCAAACAATTGGATGATGGTATCTTTCCCAATCTCAAAGAGGGAACAAAAGAAGAACTGAAGTATACGAAAGTGCTTTTTCCGGATCTGATACCACCTCAAGCTAAACCTCCAAAGAGCAGCTCTTCTCCCAGAGCTCTAGGGCTCCCAGGGAAGTCACTGCTTACGGAACACCCTGTGGGCTAGGTGTGAGTTCAAAGAGTATTGAAGGCTCAGTTCAAACAAAAATATATCCTTTGAGTTTCTGGGCTAAGAGTTTATCCACTGTATTTCCACAAATTTTTGGTCATCATCTCTGAATTCCCATTCAGTGGTCATTCAGACATCTGGAAAACATTATCCTGAGTGCCAACTATGTAGCAGAACTCTGGTAGGTTTTGCAGAGCACAGAGATGCTTCTCAAGTCATTTTCAATTGAAAAGTGGGGGTTAAAACACAGTAGACATAACCATCACCAGGAAAGGGATGACAAAAATGAGGAATTGGGAGAAGGGAAAGATTAATGCAGATGAAAGGATTAAACCCTAATTTAAAGTAGATCTGGAACATGGACAGAACAGAGATTAAAAAAAGGGCCTAACCCCAACCCACTGGGTGAAGATGAGACCTCTTCTAGGTGGGAGGAATTCCACTACAAAAGGCACAGAAGAGCAAACATATAGAGAACATTAAGGGAGCGGCAAGCGGCTGACTGTACCCAGATTCTGGAATACTTGATATCACAAGCACACAGATCAAGCACATACTGGACCCTCAAACAAGGCTGAAAAAACTGGAGTAGGTCAGGGAGAACTCTGAATGGGCTGAACTAGAAAACAAAGGAGTCTTGTTTTATAAAAATCTAATTGTACTTTTATAAAAAAGCAGATGGAGAAGAAACCAAAGTGTGGTGCAGAGGTCACAAAATTCTGAAATTTTAGATCAGTTAACACAATTTCCTGGTTTTACAAATGAGGAAGAAGAGGCCAAAAGAGTTAAACGATAAGCTCAAAGAAATACAAATTGTTAGTGTCCAAACTAAGGCAGTGTAAAGAGAGGGTGATAGCTTATTGGGAGACTACTTCCAAACCCATTTTCTTTGCCCTGTTTCTTTTCTCAAGCACCCAACTAAGTGGTGCACCAAGCAGATGATCTGGGACTTAACCTGGAACAGCGTCCTGGTTGGCCCTTTTCACTTCTGCTCTGACGGGGTACTACCAGATAGCCCCTCCAAGGCAGCAGATGTCTGTGGACACCTGACTGCCCAGTCAACACACCTGACCGCTTTTTCTAACAGCCGAAATGATCTCACCACAGGTGTCGTTTGCCCACGTCAAAGCCAAACCTGCCAGTCTCCTCCGCCCAACTGAAGGCCCAACAGTGACCGCTAAGGGGTCTCCGGGCATGAAGGAAAGGAATAACCCTCCCGGAAACGACATGGAACCGCATCGTTTGGCCCAGCGAGGCTCCCGAAGAGGGTGGTTCTGAGACCAGGCAGAACTGCACCAAGCGTCAGAAAGAGCCCAAGTCCACAGATCAAGAATTCCTGCGAGTCTCCGAGGCCGGGCCCAGCCGTCCCAACGCGCCCTGCGGGGCGGCCCCGGGTTGGGGGGCAGAGCCAGGGCTCCGAGGACACCCGCGGGCGGCCCGGCAGAGGTTAGGACGAGGCCCCGACGGGGCTGCGGAGCTGCGCGGCCCGACCGAGAACAGCCAGCGGGCGCCTCCCGGCCTCGCCCACCTGCGCGGGGCGCACTCACCTTCTTGACGGCCGGCTGGAATTGGAAGTCACCGGCCTCCTTCAGGTCCAGCCAGATCATGGGCATGCGGGGCACGGCCTCCATGGCGCCCGCCGCCCCGCGCCGCTAGGGATGGGGCTCCCCGCGCGCCCGCCCAGCCCCTCCGCGCCGGAAGTCTCGCGTCACGCGGGGACGGAAGCGCCCGCGCGGCCTGCTGGGAAGCGCGTCCCCAACCGGCCGCACAGCCTGATATCCGCGCCGCGCTGCCAGGTGCACATGCGTGGTCTCCTCCGAATGACGCTCCGGGCCGGGCAATGGCGGAGGGGCTCCCGGAAGAACGCCCGTTGTCTGCGGCGCGCGCCTCCTCCGGGGATGGGCGTCAGGGGCGCTCCCCGAGGGTTAGTTCCCAGTGTTGGCGAGGGCCCTGGGACCGCCGTTGAGGCCACGCGGAGGGCGGGCTTTCCCGGGATGCGACCGGCCTGTGCGAGTTTGGAACGTGGAGCATCCGTGCGGAGGCCGGCGGTGCGGAGGGGAGTGCGCCGCGGGGCGGAGACGTGTGGGCGCGAGCGTGCCACCTGCCCTCCGAGTGAGATTATAAGGATTTGGAGAGTGTGAGAGCAGAGGTGGAGCAGGGACACCAAGGAAGACCCTTCTGTAGTCATCCAGGAGAAGGGGGTGATGTTGGGTGGAGACAGAGGGAAGTGAAAAGCGGGCAGAGTTGAGAAAAGAGTGACAGAAGTGGGGTGAGTGTATGAGGGCATTGAGAATGTGAGACAATATCCAAGTTTCCAGCTGGGTGGCTGCAGGGCTGTCTACTAACAAGGGGAGCTGGGAAGAGTAAAGATTCAGATCTGTGTTAGATGTCTCTGAGTTATTCAGTATGTTAACGGTTGAGTTCTCCTCAGTTCTTTTCTCGCTGCAACAAAGAATTGAGAGGCAGAGACACAATACCGAAGCAGAGTGAAAGTTTTATTTGAATACGTTCCAAGGGAGGAGCTGGCCAGAGCCAAGGTAGACAAAAGCTCTGAATTTAGGGGAGGCACTTCTTTGATTGACAGGGTGAGGCTATTTGATTGACGGTTCTGGTTATACTGCCATTCCTCCTTGTGCCCAAGTCTTTTCCCAAAATGCTGATAGTGGGAGAGAAAAATGGCAATTAAAAAAAAATGAGGTTATGATGAGGTTTGGGTGGTCCTTAGTTTCGTTTGATTGTACCTGCAGTGGGACTAGTTGGGACTGGTTTGGCCTGATCCAGATAGGCAAGAAGTGATTTCCCTGTAAATCCTTTGTTGTCTTCACGTGGGAACCCTACCTGGGCAGAGTTTGTGCATTTTTCCTTGAATCTTATAGTCCCCTTCCCCGGCTGCTCATGTCCATCTCTTCTACCTGTTGCTCTGGGAGGAGGGGTTCCCTGGTCCAGGCAAGTTCACTACAAAGTCAGTGAGATGGGATAAAGACAATAGCAAGTTGGGGTGGTTAAAAGGGGTTCATGCCATGTTTATTCTCAGGGCGGTCACCCGGCTACGTACACACGACTGGCTCAAATGCGTTCCCCAGGCCAGCTACAGGTTCTGCTCCCCAGCGCTGCCTCTTCTGGTAGCTCCACCCGTTAAGTTCTACGCTTAAACTCTGCACCCCTAGCACAGGTAGGAACTCTGTGATGACTTGCGGACACCGGACCAATTACCGACAAGGAACTGAGGAGAGGAAAGAATGGGTGTTTCCTCTCCACCCCTCCTCTGGGCTGGTACTACTCCTGTCGTTGACCGGCGTAAACATTCTGCCACTCATAGGTGTGCAGATAGTCTCTTTATATATACAGTAGGCGATATTATAATCAGGCAAGGCAAGAACCCTGGCCATAATTTCCGTTTTCTCTACACTGCGTAACAGAGATGCAGAGGAGACCATAGTATGTGGGACCGGGGCTCAGCAGAGAGGCTTCACCCACAACATAGGGCACAGGTCCCTTTTGCAATTTGACGCCGAAACCTTTCAAGACTCAGTCAGGGGCCTACTTATCTTCATGCCAGTTGGAGTATAACAAAAGGAAATGCAAGTACACAGATGTTTATAGCAGCATTACTGACAATAACCAAAATTTGGAAACCAACCAGATTTCCATGGATAAACAAAATGTGATGTGTACATACAATGGACTACAATGCAGCCTTAAAAAGGAAAGAAATTTTGATACATGCTGCAGCATACATGAACCTCAAAGAGATGATGTTAAGTAAAACGAGCCAGACAAAAAAGGATAAGTACTGTATGAATCATACTTATAATACTGAATACAGTCAAATTCATAGAGACTGAAAGAGTGGTGGGGGAAGGGAGAACAGGGAATTATTGCTTAAAGGGTATAGCATTTCAGTATGGGATGGTGAAAAAGTTCTGGAGGTGCAGGGTGGTGGTGATTGAACAGCAGTGTGAATGCCACTGACCTGTACCACAATAAAACAATTTTAAAGAAAAGACTTTTCAGATAGTTTTTATTTTTAAGAGAAAAATTTCACAGCATCTTAAAAGACCTTGTTTCTGTTGGGGTTCCCTGGTCCAGGGGTGGAAGAATTGAGGATAAGGCCCATGCCACAAAAAAGCCCAACCATGAGGATGGGGAGAAAGCTGCCTCAACACAATGTACAGTAAATGAAATACAGAAGCATAAACCAGCTGTCCTGGGATTCTCTGATGGTGAGACAGTGGTCAGCCACAGGACTGTTGCTAGATCTGGGCACAGCAGCTGGGACCAGGGCAGGCTAGGGGGTGGGAGACAAAGCACAGCATCAGTGAGCAAGAAGCCAGATCCAGGACGTGAAACTAAAGAAGCAGGCAACCACAGGAAGCACTTTGGCCAGAGGACACTGACAGCCCAGGCCCCAAGCATCAGGTCAGCAAGGGTGCATTTCATTATGGGCTGAAACAGGAAGTAAGGGACAGGCGGATGGGAGGAGTAGGGAGCCCTACCTTGGACTTGCCAGGCTGGGGGACCTACAGAGACAGGCATTGCAGGTGGGTGGAAGTGCAGCTGCCAAAGGGAGCTCTGATGGCTCCAGGGACAAAGGAGCTGGGCAGATCGTCACCTCATGACTTTCCTAGAACTCCCCCTGTGGCCCTACTCTCATTCCTTTAGCCTCACTCTCCTCCTCTGCTGAACGGAACCACCTTGGCCCCACGTGATGCTTCTGTGAGTGCCAAGGTGTATTCATTCCCTAGGGCCGCCGTGACAAAGTATCACAGACTGAGAGGCTTAAACAACAGATGTTATTTTTCACAGTTACAGAGGCAAGTATGAGATACAGAGGCAAGTATGAGATCAAGGTTTCGGCTGGGCTGGTTTCTTCTGAGGCCTGTTTGGCTTGTAGATGGATGTTGTTGAGGAGGAAGAATTTTCTTCTACCCTTCAATGCTCTTCTAGCTGGTCAAATTGAAATAAGACAGATTAACAGGAGAAAAAAAAACATTTATTACACATGTAAAGAGGCCCAATAATGAAATTGAGACCCAAAGAAATGACCAAGGCAGGTAGTTTTTATACATATTTGACAGACAATAAATCTAAGAGAAGTTGGCAGGACAAAACAGGTTTGGGAGCTTCAGACTGTAAGGAATCTGAAACAGCATCTGGGCCGGGGTTCAGTTACTAAAGGGAACAAGGCTCGTTTATGCCGCCCTGTCAGCTCTGCACTCCCTGCCACCTCCAGAGCAGGGAGGGCACCTTTCACTTGGGGGGGGGGGGGCTATTTCTTGGCTTCAGGAGTAACATAGGAGGGTCAGAGTGTTCCACCTGCACTGGCTGTTTCTCTAGCTGCTTTAAAGTAATATGCCAAAGAGGCACATTTGGGGGCAGCCCATCCTTGGCTTCTACAGTGTCTTTTCCCTGAGCGCTCACATGGTCTTTCCTCTGTGCAGACCTGTGTCCTAACTTCCTCTTATAAGGACACTAGTCATTGGATTTGTGCACACCCGAACGAGTGCATTTGAGCTTAATTACTTCTTTAGACACTATCTGAAGTGCAGTTACATTCTGAGTTTCGGGGTGTCGGCCCCCTCCTTTTTGAGCTAATGTTCGGGCGCCCCTGTCGGCCCCCTCCCTGCCTCTGACCCGCAGATTGAGGAGGCGACGCGATGAAATATCGAAGACCTGAAAGGACAAGCCAGGGGACTCAAGGCGTAACATCTCAAGAGTAATGCCGAAAAGGCACTTCTCATATTTATTAAACAAAAGAACTCAAAATGAACCCAAAACATCATCATCTGGCCTTGAGTCTAGCCCAAGGGCGCGATACTCCTCAAGGATACTGAAACCATGCGAGGGCGGCCCTGAGCCTTGGGGACTGTTTTGGTTCTCATCATTTTGTCCTTGATCACACATTAACAGTTGTAAGAAAAGCAAGCAAGTCATGTGTATTTGTTTTCTATATTACTTGAGTTATGTATTAACCCCATCAATCCCACATGGGGGGTTAGTACTTCAGCATGAATTTGGAGGGACATAATTCAGCCCATAACACAGGGTCACGTTGACATGAAGGGCAATTGGTTTGATAGGCAGTAAAGACCAAGAGGTCCTGTGAGGCAGCCGTGAATGCTGAGTCAATAGGGTAGGTAGGGGCCAGGGCAGTGAGACCGTAGAAGGGTCTTCAGCGAGGCCTGGGATGTGGACACACACAGAAAACGTGATGGGGACTCCGGAAAGGGACATACCACAAGGGCAGCAGTGATGACAGGGGCGTCAGTGTGCTGAGGCCAAATCACCTGTACAGAGCGGGGTGAGGAAAGTGTGAACCTAGAGGGGCCAAGAGCTTAATGGGGCTGGCGAGGAGAGAAGGCTTCCTGGAGAAAGAGAGGTAACCCAGAGACAGCACAGGGCTTGTCAAACTCCCACTTTTTTTCTCATGCAAGTTGACATGCTGTTTCTCAAATTTATATGGAAAATCAAAGGCTTTAGAAGAGCTGATGCAGTTTTACAGAAGACAAAACAGGAAGACCTGTCCCACCAGATGTCTAGGTCTATTAGAAAGCCGAGTAATTGGAATTTGCTCAGGAACAGAACATTAGACCATCGGAACTGGATAGAGAAGCCAGAGGAAATATTGCACGCCAGCTAGGAACATGGTACAGGGCAGCTGGACATCCATGTGAGGTGTAACAATCTGGAGTCTGTCATGGCTTGAATTGTATCCCTCAAAAAATCTAAGTTGAGATACTGAGAGTGGGGCCTTGTCTGGAAAGAGAGTCTTTGCAGATGTAATCAAGTTAAGATGAGGTCACATTATATTAGGGTGGGCCGTAAAAGAAGAAATTCTGTCACAGGAGAGCAACGTCAATGTATTCCTGAGTCTGTAGCTTGCAAATTTGCCCTATAAACTTTGGGCTTGGCAAACCCCACAATCCTGTGAGCGAATTATTTAAAATCAGTCTGTCTACCCATCAACTATCTGTCTGTCTCCTCTTGGTTCTGTTTCTCTGGAAAACCCGAACTGAACCAGAACCTTCCTCACACCACACCTGCAGTAGTGTTTGAAGTCAGGAGGAGGAGTCATCCTTGGGGGTGAGGGGAAAGAAGCAATTGGAAGTGGGAGCATAAAAGGCCCTTGTGGGATTCTGTGGATGTTGTGTCTAGATCAGTCAGAATGTCAGCCACGGGAGTTTTCTTCTAGACTTTTAGGTTCAGTAACTTAACTTTTTATTGAACCATAACATAAACGAAACAAGGCTCAAAAGAGCAGTGTGTGTGTTGTTTACCTTTTACAGGAGCAAGTAGACAGTTTTCGCTCTCTGATACTTCCATAGAGACTTCAGAGGCAGCCAGGCCCTGCTGACGCCTTGATATGGGACCAGAACTGTGAGAGGATAAACCCCTTTCTGGTTTTAAACCACTGCGTTTGTAGTCATTTGTTTTGTCAGCCCAAGGAAAGCAATGCAGATTCCCTGCAAAGAAGACCTGTCCTCATACGACTCAGATAAGAAGCATGATGCCCCCCATTTACCCAAGACAAGGCTGGCTGGCCCCCTTTTCCTTTACTTGCCCCATGAGTTGCTAGCAGATCCTTCCTGTCCCCACTGATCCTCTGGCACAAAGTGCTTGTTAATGACATGCATCAGCTTCTCTCCTTCCTCTAGGCCTCTGGCCCTTGGCCTCTGTCAGCCTGAGCCGGCAGACAGCCATCCTCTGGGACCAAGGACAAGGGCAGACGTTCCCTGATGGCTGTCCCGTCACAGCATACAATCCCTGCACCAGGTTCTTCCGGCTTTGTTTACTCCTGACGCTTGAGATGCTTGCAGTCTTGCGGTCACAGGGTCCTCATGTTCCAGCATATAGTAAATGCACATAGACATTTTAAACCAAACTCTCACTTTTAAATTTATCTATGGAATGTAAATACATAATGATTTTATACCCAATATCATCCATTTAAAAATCCAGTGAAGACATGGCTGAGCTCTTTTCTTTCCCTGATGGACCACAGGTGGACAGTCCGCGGCTCATATGCCTGGGTCATAGCTTGGTCTCACCCTTCTGTGCTGTCTTTTACATATGCATTTGTTTATTAGAGGGCATAAGCACCTGTGGGCCCACCCTCCATTAAATAACTATGTGTTCCCCCCCAATTCCATCCACCGGTTTCCCCCACCCCAGGTATCCATTTTTGTCTGTTCATAACCCCTGCTGTCCTTTGACATAATGCTGTCTCATCTTGATGTGTGGCCCTAATAGTTTCCAGTGGCTGTTGTAACAAATTACCACAAACTGGGTTTCTTAAAAAAACGTTAACTTTTTCTCTCACAATTTGGAGGCCAAATATCCAAAATCAAGGTGTATGTTTTCCTCTGGAGAGCCTAGGGGACAGCCCATCTGAGGGCTCTCTCCTGCCCTCTGCTTTCTCTGTGGAGTCCTTGGTGTCCCTGACCTCTGCCTCTGCTGTGACATGGACTTTTCCTCTTCTGTCTGTTCTATGTGTCTCTTATAATGACACTGGTCATTTGATTTAGGTCCCACCAGATAATCCAGCATGATGTCATCTTGAGATCCCTTACTTAATTACTTCTGGAAAGACCCTTTTTCCAAATCAGGCCCTGTTCATAGCTTCCGAGGATTAGAATGGCACACATCTTTTTGGGGGTCACCATTCAACCCCAATAATACCCTAAAAAGCACGTATTTTAATTTTTATTGTTTTTTAATTAAAAAATCTCCATGCTGTATGTTGTCATCTTTCAGTAATGACTTTTCCACTCAGTACCATATTTCTGAGACTTGCCTACATTGCGAGGTGTCCACAGCTCGTTCACAGACTTCTGTGCGACACTCTTGGAGGGAAATCATTTGGTATTTGTCTTTCTCTGTCTGACTTATTTCACTGAGCAAAATACCCTATAGCTCTATCCATGTTATTGCAAATGGTAGGATTTGTTTCTTTCTTATGTCTGAGTAGTATTCCATTGTGTATATGTACCACATCTTCTTTATCCATTCATCTACTTATGGACACTTAGTTTGCTTCCATATCTTGCCTATTGTAAAGAGTGCTGTGATAAACATAGGGGTGCATATGTCTTTTTGAATCTGAGAACTTGTTTTATTTGTGTAAATTCCTAGGAGTGGAATTCCTGGGTCAAATGGTATTTCTATTTTTATGTTTTTGAGGAACCTCTGTATTGCTTTCCTCAATGGTTGAACTAGTTTACATTCCCACCAGCAGTGTAGGAGGGTTCCCCTTCCTCCACATCCTCTCCAGCATTTGTTGTTCCTAGTCTTTTCTATGTGGGCCATCCTAAGTGGTGTGAGGTGATATCTCATTGTGGTTTTAATTTGCATTTCCCTGATAATTAGCAATGAGGAGCATCTTTTCATGTGCCTGTTGGCCATCTGAATTTCTTCTTTAGAGAAATGTCTATTCATGTCCTCTGCCCATTTCTTAATTGGATTATTTGCTTTCTGTTTGTTAAGGTGCATGAGTTGTTTATATATTTTGGATGTCAACCCTTTATCAGATACGTTTTTTATGAATATATTCTCCCATACTGTAGGATGTCTTTTTGTTCTACTGATGGTGTCCTTTGCTGTACAGAAGCTTTTCAGCTTGATATAGTCCCACTTGTTCATTTTTGCTTTTGTTTCCCTTGCCCGGGGAGATATGTTCATGAAGAAGTCGCTCATGTTTATGTCCAAGAGATTTTTGCCTATGTTTTTTTCTAAGAGTGTTATGGTTTCATGACTTACATTCAGGTCTCTGATCCACCTTGAGTTTTCCTTTGTGTATGGGGCTAGACAGTAGTCCAGTTTCATTCTCTTATGTGTAGCTGTCCAGTTTTTCCAACACCAGCTGCTGAAGAGGCTGTCATCTCCCCATTGTATATCCAAGGCTCCTTTATCAAATATTAATTGACTATATATGTTTGGGTTAAAGTTTGGATTTTCTATTCTGTTCCACTGGTCTGTGGGTCTGTTTTTGTGCCAATACCAAATTGTCTTGATTACTGTGGCTTTGTAGTAGAGCTTGAAGTCAGGGAGCGTAATTCCCCCTGTTTTATTCCTCCTTCTCAGGATTGCTTTGGCTATTCGGGGTCTGTTGTGGTTCCATATGAATTTGTTCGAGTTCATTGAGGAAAGCTGTTGGTAGTTTGATAGGGATTGCGTTGAATCTGTAGATTGCTTTAGGTAGTATAGCCATTTTGACAATATTTATTCTTCCCAGCCAAGAGCATGGGATGCATTTCCATTTGTTAGTGTCCTCTTTAATTTCTCTTAGGAGTGTCTTGCAGTTTTCAGAGTATGGGTCTTTCACTTCCTTGGTTAGGTTTATTCCTAGGTATTTTATTCTTTTTTTATATATAATTTATTTTATTATCATTAATCTACAATTACATGTGCAATATTATGGTTATTAAACTACCCCTTCATCAGGTCCCCCCCACCAACCCCATTACAGTCACTGTCCATCAGCGTAGTGAGATGCTATAGAATCACTACTTGTCTTCTCTGAGTTGTACAGCCCTCCCCGTGCCCCCCCAACATTACATCTGCTAATCGTAATGCCCCTTTTTCCCTCTTATCCCTCCCTTCCCGCCCATTTTCCCCAGTCCCTTTCCCTTTGGTAACTATTAGTCCGTTCTTGGGTTCTGTGAGTCTGCTGCTGTTTTGTTCCTTCAGTTTTTTTCTTTGTTCTTATACTCCACATATGAGTGAAATCATTTGATACTTGTCTTTTTCGGCTTGGCTTATTTCACTGAGCATAATACCCTCTAGCTCCATCCATGTTGTTGCAAATGGTAGGATTTGTTTTCTTCTTATGGCTGAATAATATTCCATTGTGTATATGTACCACCTCTTCTTTATCCATTCATCTACTGATGGACACTTAGGTTGCTTCCATTTCTTGGCTATTGTAAATAGTGCTGCAATAAACATAGGGGTGCATCTGTCCTTTCAAATTGGGCTGCTGCATTCTTAGGGTAAATTCCTAGGAGTGGAATTCCTGGGTCAAATGGTATTTCTATTTTGAGTTTTTTGAGGAACCTCCATACTGCTTTCCACAATGGTTGAACTAATTTGCAGTCCCACCAGCAGTGTAGGAGGGTTCCCTTTTCTCCACATCCTCGCCAACATTTGTTGTTGTTTGTGTTTTGGATGTTGGCCATCCTCACTGGTGTGAGGTGATATCTCATTGTGGTTTTAATCTGCATTTCTCTGATGATTAGCGATGTGGAGCATCTTTTCATGTGCCTGTTGGCCATCTGAATTTCTTCTTTAGAGAAGTGTCTATTCATGTCCTCTGCCCATTTCTTAATTGGATTATTTGCTTTCTGTTTGTTAAGGTGCATGAGTTGTTTATATATTTTGGATGTCAACCCTTTATCAGATACGTTTTTTATGAATATATTCTCCCATACTGTAGGATGTCTTTTTGTTCTACTGGTGTCCTTTGCTGTGCAGAAGCTTTTCAGCTTGATATAGTCCCACTTGTTCATTTTTGCTTTTGTTTCCCTTGCCCGGGGAGATATGTTCATGAAGAAGTTGCTCATGTTTATGTCCAAGAGATTTTTGCCTATGTTTTTTTCTAAGAGTTTTATGGTTTCATGACTTACATTCAGGTCTTTTTTATTCTTTTTGATTCAGTTGTGAATGGAATTGTTTTTCTGATTTCTCTTTCTGTTAGTTCATTGTTAGTGTATAGGAAAGCAACAGATTTCTGTGTGTTAATTTTGTATCCTGCAACTTTGCTGAATTCAGATATTAGTTCTAGTAGTTTTGGAGTGGAGTCTTTAGGGTTTTTTATGTACAATATCATGCATCCGCAAACAGTGACAATTTCACTTCTTCTTTACCAATCTGGATGCCTTGTATGTCTGTGTTTTGTCTCATTGCCCTGGCTAAGACCTCCAGTACTATGTTGAATAACAGTGGAGAGAGTGGGCATCCCTGTCTTGTTCCCGATCTTAGATGAAAAGCTTTCAGCTTCTCGCCAGTAAGTATGATGTTAGCTGTGGGTTTGTCATATATGGCCTTTATGAGCACTGTTCACTTTTTATTTTGTTTCCCTTGCCTGAGGAAATGTGTCCAGGAAAAAAATTGCTCATGCTTATGTTCAAGAGATTTTGCCTATGTTTTCTTCTAAGACTTTTATGGTTTCATGTCTTACATTTAGGTCTTTGAATCATATGGAGTTCACTTTTGGGTATGGAGTTAGATAATATTGAGTTTCATTCTCTTGCATGTAGCTGTCCAGTTTTCCCAACCCCAATTGTTGAAGAGGCTTTCTTTTCTCCATTGTATATTCATGGCTCATTATATATTAATTGACCATACATGCATGAGTTTATATCTGGGCTCTCTATTCTGTTCCATTGATCTATGCATCTGTTCTTGTGCCAGTGCCAAATTGTTTTGATTATTGTGCCTTTGTAGTAGAGATTGAAGTCAGGGAGTGTAATACCCCCAGCTTTGTTCTTCTTTCTCAGGATTGCTTTGGCTATTTTTGGTCTTTTCTGGTTCCATATGAATTTTAGAACCATTTTCTCGAGTTTGTTGAAGAATGCTGTTGGTATTTTGACAGGGATTGCATTGAATCTGTAGATTGCTTTAGTCAGGATGGCCATTTTGACAATATTAATTCTTCCTATCCATGAGATGGGATGCATTTCCATTTATTGGTATCTTCTTTAATTTCTCTCCTGAGTGTCTTGTAGTTTTCAGAGTATAGACATTTCACTTCCTTCGTTAGGTTTATTCCTAGGTATTTTAATCTTTTTGATGCAATTGTGAATGGAACTGTTTTCCTGATTTCTCTTTCTGTTAGTTCATCATTAGTGTATAGGAATGATGCCTGGGTTCTTGTTTGTGGAGTCGAAGAATGAACTTAGCAAACAGTCAAGGTAGGAGAGCCAGGGAGACTTTTATCGAGAGATACAGTGAGAGGACAGAGCTCCTGGTTCATGCCAGGAGGGGACAAGAGAGCTTGTAGTGGTGTGTTGTCTAGGGGATTTATAGGCAGTTCAGAGACAAATAGCTAGGGATGCAGATCCACCAAATGGTCTCTAAATGTTTATTTTTGAAGAGACACTAAGTTTCTTATCAGTTTTCTGGACTATTTTGCAGAGTTAACATAAGAAATTTACTGCTTTGATTCTCAGAATAGCAGTTTCTTGTTTTGGGAGTATATCAATCAAGGCTGCTTGTCTTGCTTTCAAGGTGAGCTGAGTTATTGTCTGTTTGTTAAATGGTAAGTTAAGAATCTTACTTCTTAACTTCTTGGGGGTAAAAATGCAGTCTTATCTTTAAGATGGAATCCTTCCTGCCCTTCGTTATGTTGTGCGTGGCTGGGCCTGCCTGTTATATTAATTGCCCAGGTTATATATTACTTGATTAGGGGCTGGAGGAGGAAAAGCAGCATCTGGGTAAAGTTAAAGATAAGCTGGGCCTTTTAGCAGGCTAAAGTAAATTTTACAATGGCCTCATTTAATTGACACAATGGAGACATGGGCTATGCTGAGGTACTTTCTTATCTGGGGGATGTTCAAACATTCCAGGGCAGGTTATGCCTGGCTTTTTAGTTTTAACTAATCTTCGCTGAAGAATGCTTATATTAGTAGTTCGATATTTTACTTTCGCGAATTAATGTGACTCTGACTTTGCTTAATTGTTTAATACATAGTTTTGGTAGGGGTCTTTTTCTAGAGGCCCTCACCCTACTCTGACTACACCCACAGTCCCTGTCTCAGAAATGCAACAGATTTCTGTGTATTAATTTTGTATCCTGCAACTTCGTCGAATTCAGATTTTAGATCTAGTAGTTTTGGAGTGGATTTTTTAGGGTTTTTTATGTACAATATCATATCATCTGCAAACAGTGACAGTTTAACTTCTTCCTTGCCAATATCGATGCCTTTTATTTCTTTGTGTTGTCTCTTTGCCGTTGCTAGGACCTCCAAAACTATGTTGAATAACAGTGGAGAGAGTGGGCATCCCTGTCTTGTTCCCGATCTTAGATGAAAAGCTTTCAGCTTCTCACTGTTAAGTATAATGTTGGCTGTGGGTTTGTCATATATGGCCTTTATTATATTGAGTTATTTGCCCTCTATACCCATTTTGTTGAGAGTTTTTATCACGAATGGATGTTGATTCTGTTTCTTTATTAGGAGGAAAACAGTATGTGGAGCCCACACCAGGAGAGGGGAGTTAGACTTGATGATGGATGCTGATGGTCTACATTGCGTACTTGGAAATCTTCTGCATAAGATATTTCTGTTCAACTGCATTTATAAACAATTAGTGTAATTATTTTTACCTGTGTGGTTGCTGGATAGTTGTGCTAGGCCTGTCTGACTGTGGTGATCTTCTTCCATAGGCTCCTGTTCCCCTTTGATGTATTTGACACAATTTATATATATATATATATATTCTTGTTGTTACTTCCTTCTTTTGTGATCCTGTAATATTATCCTGAGACCTGTATTTATTGTCTCATTTTTCATATCAGTCATTTGTACAAACATCCCTGGTTTCTTTTATTTGAGAATGATATTTAAAACTTACATGTGGGAGCTACATGTACTTAGAGGACACGGCAAGGAAATATTATTCAAGTCTCCAATTTATACATACACTCTTAAGTATAAAGATTTCTATGTGAAGCTTTCTGTATACACAGTAAGCTAAAGAAGAGTTTATACTGATGTCTCCAACCAGATCTATTAGCAGATGGAAATCATCACATACTCCCCTTGCTTATCTGTAACCTCCTACCGCAATACTGAGAAATCAAGCTCCTGCCATCCGTGATGATAGTACCTGGACCTGAATGCCGCCTTTTGAATAAGCCCACCCACCGTCTAAGAGAGACCTAGGTTTCATCTTACTTAGACTGCAAGCATCCTCCAGAGGACATGTCAGCAAGCCACAAGCCCACCTTTCCCCTGACCACCCCTCCTCAAAGACCTTGCCAAAGCTCTGGCCAAAAAAAGCCTCTTGACCTGTTAGAGACCCTCTTTTTTTCCTTTGTTCTGATGGCCAGGACAGAGGGGTCCCTCTCAGGGTCAGCAATAAGCCTGCCTGGACTGTTGTTTGCATCCCTTCTCTTCTTTCACGTGATTTATAATTCATTGATTGCTTCATTTTAGATAACAGATATAGCCATTACAGCACAAAAATTTGTCATGAACATGACAAAACAAGTAAACTAAGTGTAGCAAGTGAACATCTTAATTGTGTGTTACAGTGTGTTACAGTACATATACCTACAAACTGCCTGAGAACATTTGTAGTAACCAAAAACCTTAAAGTTTGCAGTAGCGAGCTAGCCCAAAACAACACAGTAAAAACAGGAAGGATTCCATCTTAAAACTCAATTAGTTAAAAAAACGTTTTTTAACAAAAGACAATAACTCAGCCCACCTTGGGAGCAAAGCAGGCAGTTTTCAGTGATATGCTCCCAGACCAGGAAGCTGCTATCCTGGGAGGAAATCAGAGCAGTAAAATTCTTGTAAAAACCAGGAAGACTAATAAGAAACTTACTGTTTCTTCAAAGGTATTTGGGACCACTTAGCAAGTGTACATCCCTAGCACTTTGTCTCTCAACTGCCTATAAAACCCCTAGACAACGCACCACCCTGGGGCTCTCTTGTTCCCTCCTGGCCTGAGCCAGGAGCTCTGTCCTCTTGCTGTCTCTCTAAACATGACAAAACACCCATTTCACCTTTAAGACTGTAGTTTTTTCGGGAACTGGAGATGAAGACCAAATATAACTGGGAAATATATATTAGGTAATATGAATGACTAAATTTGTATTTCTTATGACTTGACTCGTTATATCGCTCCTGTACCCTTCTATTTAAGTGGCTGAAACCCAGTAATAAAAGACAGATAAACATGAGAAAACAAGTTTAAGTATTATCTCTCCGGTTTATATGGGAGATTCACAGTAAAACTTAGTAAATTCCCCAAATGACCCAAACCATTACCGTAAATGCCATCTTCATCTAAAAACAAAAGAAAGATGTTGGGTGAGGGGACGTGCCGGTTAAGGGAGGTTTTTCAGGCAAAGCACTGTAAAGAGGATTCGGTCATTATTCAGAGTTAACTCTTTGACTCCCTGTGCTGAGAGTTTCTAGATTTAGTCATTCCCCTCTTCATGGTTCAGAGGGGGAAACACCCTTACAAACGGAGATTTCCCTTGTACATGTAAATTCATGCAAAGGTGAACTTCTAGTGGGTTTTCGGAGCTTCTCTTGTGTTTGCAGTTTCTTAAAAATAACCAGCTTACAAAGCGGCATATCCTGGGGTGGCAAAATAGGTGGCTCTTCAGATCTTTAACTATGGAGAAGTCACAGGACGTTTGGCTCCATTATAGCTTGAATTTCCAAAATTTAATGGTTCTGCCTGACCGCCGCGAGGTGGCGCCACCTGCCCTGAGCAGAGAACACGTCCCGCCGGTGGTAACGCAAGGAGCCCTTGGCGGACGCTTACCTGCGCTGGGTGGGCTCATCCCCTGCGTCCGCCTGGCTCCCTGCGGGCGGATAGGAGCGCATCTTTCTCATTGTCTAGGGAGGCGCCGTGGCCCACGGAAAGGTGAGTGGAAGCCGGGAGAAGCCGCCTGGCACTGGCTGCAGAGGGCTTAGCCCTGGGATGTCATGGGAGGTAGGGCTTGCTGTGGAGACCGGGGTTTAGTGCTTTCTGTGCGCGGTGTTTATGGGCCTGGTTTTCCCAGCTGGCTTCGTTGGAGAGACTGTGGTTTCCCCACCGTGTGTCCTTGGCTCCCTGGTCCTAGACCAGCTGCCATTTGCTCTGTGACAGCCCCGCTGCTCTGGTCCTCGCAGCTTCAGGACCCAGGTTCCAGGTGGGAGTGAGGCGTCCAGTCGGGGCTCTTTGGGTTTGGTCTGCTGTGCGGGGCTCCGTGTGGTTTCGCACACATGTGGACGGTTCTATTGCCATTGGAATTTTGATATCGAATGCATAGAATCAACAGATTGCATTCAGTAGTACGATCGTTATAATGACATTAAGTATTGTAATCTGTGGGCACTGTCTGTATTTGTATCATCTTCAGTTTCTTTCATCATTGTTGAGAGCACAGGTGTGGGGACAAGCACTGCGCGCTTGTAACCTGTTGTCCCAGAGCAACCATGTGTCCACAGGGCCCCCTCCTTCAGGCAGTATGCTCTGCATATGGTACGTACTTACGCCTGGGTCTGGCCAAATGCTGGCCCGCTTTATTGCAGGAAACATGCTGGTGGGAGGCAGACCCCTCTGATGAAGGTTTGTATCGTGAGGTACTGGTGCATAAGAATGATCCCTTCCAACAAAACGCGTAGTGTAGTCCTAAATCACATTCCCTCTTTGGCTCCCACGTAGTCTCCGTCTTCTCAGCACATATTAGTAGTTCTCTCCCTGACCACCGTGCGGCGCCCAGCCTTGTCCAGTCCGCCGCTCCTGGACTCCCAATGACCTCCGTTGTCGTCCACAACATCTCTGGGTGTTTTTCGGTCTCTTGAACGCTTTTCAATCACAAGTAGCCCAGTTGTGTTTGCGATCGGTTTATGTGACCACACCACAAGTCCTTCCCCTCCTTGTTTAAGTGGATTCCTAGTTTTTTTTTTTTTTGGGTGCAGTTGTAAATAGGATTATTTTCCTAACTTCTCTTTGTGATGGTTTATTATTAGTGTATTGAAACGCACCTGATATTTACATATTGATTTTTTTATCTTATAGCTTCATTGATGTTGTATACCAATTCTAACAGTTTTCTTGCTGATTGATGTGAAAAATTGTAATTCAAATGTGCAGTGTTTGTACCACAAGCTGGTTCATCCAAAAAAGCCGACATAGTTAGTGGCTGCTAGCATGATCTTGCCATAGTGCCTCTTAACTCCACATGCCCTGCGAAGGGTGCCTGCTTCAGCGCTTTGGGAGAACAGGATCAGTTAGCATCTGTAATGAAGTTTGATGTCTGTGCTTTTCCGGTGTGGTATTGATGTAATTTTGAAAAGGAACACATTGTTCAGCAAGTTTGACAGCAGAAAATACTCGCAGTATCAGTGCAAATAACTCTTCATGTATCCACTCATTGTCCCCGACCTTTATCACCTCACCACATTTGCAACTTCATGTGAAATGCTCCAGTGTGTTTTATCCAAAGCAGGCATACTTTTCCTGGGAATTGCCACCTAGCCCCATAATGAGGAAATCATTATAGTCTCCACTTTGGAATTCAATCCACAAGCCTAGCTCAAGTTTCACCACCTTCCCCAAGTGCGTGAAAATGGCCATTTCCATTGTGATCCAATTTAATGTTTAGAAACTGTTCCTGCGAGTACCTCAGTTTGACTTCTGTGGATACCTCATAAAAGCTATATGAACAGAATCATAGAATGCCTGTTCCTCCGGTGACTGGCCTAAGGTAGTCAGCATAATGACATTAAGGTTCACCCATGGTGTAGAGTGCCAGCATGTCCTTAGTT